>CM042138.1:3249570-3259570 GCA_023376005.1 Doryteuthis pealeii | reverse complement strand
GGGGGGAAAATAAATAAGTATTTGGTGGTTAAGTAAAACCAGATAATTGAGGTTTACATTTTTGCCTTTGATTTCGGACGATCTGGACGGTCTCATTTTTAACCACAATACATTGTCAGATAATAACGTACGCACTTTTATGAAACACTAGTATTGATAAATAGATCAGCCAAGCAACTAACTATTTATTACCATGACCAAGAAGCAAAATAATATGAATTTTTAAGTATAGCTGGTTTGAATTAACAATTGTCCTATTAATATATAAAATTCACTTAAAATGTGAAAAGCCTGATGTTAAGTTTAAAATGTTATATTTTTAGATTCTATTTAATGCAAAACTTATTTTAGATACATAAAGTAATAAGTTTTGAAGAAAAACTCTATTGAAAATGTATCCCACCCCATTTTTAAACAGAAACAATATTAATGTATAATTTTTTCATTTATAAGATAATAGTCAATTAAATAATTATCAAAATGAGTAAAAAAGAAATCTCCAAAAAATTAATTATTTATCATTTTTTTACATTTTATTTTTCAATTTTCGGTACTTATTTTCTCATAGAAAAGCCACCATAAAACTTTTTTTTTTTCATAACTTCGGTCTTTTATCTCATTATTTATACTGTAATTAGTACCGAAAATGACCGACTCACAAAAATGTTATGCCCCCAACATAAAGGGGGTCAAAATTAAGTGACCTGAAAAAAATGAGAAAGTTTTGAAATAAAATAAATAATGCATTATAAAGATCATTCATTGATAAATAAACACTAAAAATTTCATTAAAATCCGATAATTCCCTGATTTTTGGTAAATTATTTTCTGTAAGGGGGGCTAAAGTCATTTTGTCAAAAACGCATTTTAGGCTCGGTTTGCGTGTACCTAATTTATTATTTAATCTTTATTTAATACTAGAAGCAGCTAATTGTTGTCAAACTAAGGCGGAAGAGCTCAACCAGAGGGTGTTTCAAGATGATAACGGTTGTACAATTAAGAAACACGAGTATTAATATATAGATACTCACACTTTGAGTCAACCGACAGACCCTACAAAAGAAATCTCTTCACACAAACTCTATGCCACCCGACTATCAAATTTCCTCCTACACACATATCTGATATGACCCACAGGCCAATATGAAATCCTTCTTCTGGTCAACCGACTGACCCTACAGAAGAAATCACTACACACAATCCCACAAACCCACCAGTACCTCAACCCTCACCCATTCATCTTTTTCACTATAAAAGCAAATGTATGTGTGCCTGTGTTCAATAAAGCTGAAGAAGCTTCATTCAATATAAGGCGAAATATCCATTAACATTTTGGCTGTTTTTGTGTTGTTTTTATCCACACTTACCTCTGATTTCAACCACATATTTACAATAAACAAATTCTTATTCCCTTATACTTAGAATCACAACCCAAGTATTCTATATTTTCGTCTCGGTGTGTTTTCGTCCTTTTAGATCTCAAATCAAATTTACGCTTCGGCATTCTCCAAACGAATCAGAAGTTAAGCAAATAAAAATCAATTTTAAATTTATAATTGGGTATTTGAAACTTAATACTATTATTACAATTATCATGGTTTTAATTGATGTTATTTTCTTTCTTCTTTATTTGGTTTTAATTCTATTTCACTTTATCATTGTTTTTCTTCTTTTTAATTATTCTTAATATTGAGAAAATTTGCGGGGCCTTCTTTAAGGTCAAGTGATGTCAAGGATTTCTCCAAGTTTCCTTAATTAAATATCCTCTCCAAACTTTCAATTCCTTTATTATTAAATTTGCACAAGTCATCTCACAAGCGATTGAAAGTGTGAGGATATCATCATCATCATCATCATCATCATCATCCTAATTGCATACACTGGAATGTCCACGCCAGATGTATGTAGTTGTTTTTGTATCGCTAAAGATGGAATGAGATCGATTCCTATACAATATCATTGAAAACCTTATACTTAGTTAACTAGATATGCTTGAAGATTACACTGGGGAACACAGCTTTTGTTGATTTGGATCTGACACTTGTTTTTGACTATTTTTCGACCACTAAATCCATAAATAACCTCAGTTTTTTATATATCACGTCAACTTTTTGAGCTATGGGATACCCTCGATTTTTTTTCAAAAAACGTTACAATACAGCTTCTAACACATTTTTTCTTATTTTATGGAAAGTTTTAAATATGAATATATAATGGGAAATAATAAAACATCATTAGGCATCACAAATTTTGTTGATCTGACACTTGTTTTTGACAAACCTTTGGACTCTGAATCCAAAAATGATCCTATTTTTTCTTTTATTACATCAACTTTCTAAGTAGCAGGATACCCTCGCTTGGTCTCTAAAAACATTAGAATACTGCATGTGACAGATTTGAGACTATTTCATAGAATGTTTTAAAAATTTACAATGGAAAATAATTTTTTAAAAATGCTTGACTGTAATGTTTTTACAAATTCATTTATTTCCTAGAAAGGAAAATGTTACTGTAAGTCAAATTGTTTGAAATTAGTTAAGATTAAAAATTACACATAGTTTCTTTCTAGGGTGTTCAATATGTGGACAATTTCCCTTTATGCTTCATAGTTAGCCATCATATTCATATCCCATATACTTTAATACCATTCCTCCATAAATTTCAAATTTTGGTGGAATCATTCATCTTACTCATAGCTGACCACAGCAAGGTCTTCCAAGAAGTTAGCAAGTTGGCTATGCAGAAAATTGAACTTGATGCTCATATTGCAATGAAGTATTTTGTGTCTATCAAATTTCAGTGTAAATCATTGCTCATGCATTTCCAATCGAGTTCTTGACAAGGTAAAGAACTTGTCAAGAACCAAGCATTATTTTCTAGTTCTGACATTATTCCGATGAAATGTTCATCTTTGATAACCTTCATAATCTGTAGACCATCAAACACACCTGCTATGATCTTTTCAATTGACAGGCCGGGAAATGCCAAAATATGGTACTTGAAACACTTGCCTTCAATTGGCAATGCTTTAATGAATTGCTTCAAGTGACTAGTTTCATGTGCAAGGTGCGAAAATAATGTTCTTTATGTCAACAAATATCGCATGTAGAATATTGGAATCAACAAGTTTGAGGGTAGTTCTTGGAGGCCAATTATTCTACACCCAATTCTTTCTCAAGCTTTACTGACCCACACTGGGATTTCAGCTGAATGAGGCACTGGACGTATAGCAGAAGGCAGAATAAAATATTCAATTTTACATTTGTTTTTCTTGTTATATAGTGAAGTTTTCATTAAACAAAAGTAACAGTCTGTGCAATGATATTGTGGCTTTCACCAAACCATAGTTATACCAAATGCCAACTTATCACGTGTTCCCTTGATACACATACGTAAACTTTTAACACTGCTTGCTCATCTAGGTGGGGGGGGGAGACTTGTCTTAATCGACAAGTTTTAATTTAAAATATGCAAAATAAACTAGGTTTACAAATGTGTTGATGTTTGTTCTTTGATTGGGAATCAACCTAGTCACCAGATCTGAATAATTCTTCTTCCTTTTCAATAAAATAACCAACACAATCAGTTAAACAGTTCTATTACTTACAGACAAACAATACAATTGTGTTTATTTTGGGAGTAAGCTGTACAGAAAAAACCTGACGTCATAGAAGAAAACTGACTGCAGTTTTGAAATCAGTATGCCAAAATTAGTCTAGATCAAATGAAAAATCAAATTCAACAGAAATGATGTCCAAAATTGTCTCCCCAGTGTTATCAATACGAGATACGAATACTTGAAAGTATATAATTGTGCAAATTTTTTTAAAAATATTTAATAGAAGCTATAATTGTTTAGAAAGGAATTATTATACTCTTCTGAGTATTCTAGCCGATCTCAATCGTGTCGTAGTCTGGATGGTATTGATTCTTCCTCTGATTTCCAGTTCATCCAGACTCTTTTGCATATCCTTGAGGATCGTTCCAAGTGCACCAATTACAATTGGCACAACCTTTACTTTCATGTACCCCAATTTTCTTAGTTCTGTGGCAAGGTCTAAGTATTATTATTATTATTATTATTATTATTATTATTATTATTATTATTATAATTCCTTTTGAGTTTTTACATTATTATTATTATTATTATTATTATTATTATTATTATTCCTTTTGAGTTTTTACATTATTATTATTATTATTATTATTATTATTATTATTATTGTTTACTCCTTTTGAGTTTTTCATATCAGCGTTAGCTGATGGCCTTCACTGGAATCTGAGTGGCAACAAGTCTCCTCAGGTCTCTTGGACTCTACTGAGTATTCTAGCAGATTGCAGCAGTGCAGTATTCTGGATGGTCTCGATTTTCCCTCTGATTTCCAGATTTTCCAAACTTTTTTTCCAATCTTTTTGGGACCGTTCCAAGTGCACTAACTACAATTGGTATAACTTTGACTTTTTCAGTTCTCTGGCAAGATCCAGGTATTTGTCCATTTTTTCATTTTCCTTCAGCTTTACCCTGTGATCTGCTGGAACTGCAAAATCCAGCAGTTGACAAGTTCTTTGTTTTTTTGTTAATCAACACTAGGTCTGGTCTTCTTGCTGCGATAAGGTGATCCGTTTTTATCTCAAAGTCCCAGAGAATTGTATGCGTTTCGTTCTCAAGAACAGATTCTGGTTTAGAGTTGTTCACACTAGCTAAGCTGATGGACCTTCAATGGACGCTGAGTGGTAACGAGTCTCTTCAGGTCTCCAGGACTCTTCTAATTATTCTGGTCGATTGCAACAATGCAGTAGTCTGGATGGTCTCAATTCGTCCTCTGATTTCCAGTTCCTCCAGTCTTTTTCCAAAGTTTTTGGGACCGTTCCAAATGTAACAACTACAATTGGTATCACTTTGACCCTCATATTCCACAGGTTTTTCAATTTTCTGGCAAGATCCAGGTATTTGTCGATCTTTTCATTTTCCTTCATCTTCCCTCTGTGATCTGCTGGAACTGCAAAATCCAGCAGTTGGCAAGTTCTTTCTTTTTTGTTTATCAACACTAGGTCTGGTCTTCTTGCTGGGATAAGGTGATCCGTTTTTATTTCAAAGTCCCAGAGAATTTTATGCGTTTCTTTCTCAAGAATAGATTCTGGTTTCTGCATATACCATTTTGTTGTATGGTCAAAATTAAATTTTTTGCATAATTCCTAGTGGATGACGTTCCCAAACCAGTCGTGTCTAGTTTTGTATTCCCGTTGCGCCAGTTTATTATCATTATTATTATTATTATTATTATTATTATTATTATTATTATTATTATTATTATTATCAATTTAGTAATAGGTTGTTTACGATTTCAGGTAGCTAATAAAAATAATAAACAATTATAACTTCAAGTAACTACTTCTTAATAAAAATAATATACTTATATATGACATTAAATACTTCTATTAAATAAGAATATTTTGAAACAAATTTATTAGATACATATTTATGTATGAAGATGTTATAGCGGTTACCACTATAACATCTTCTGTTCTGACTTGACCTAGGAGTAATGCCATTGAATGAGTATTCCCCACTCTCACTCGTGGGACATCACTGTCAAATGCAGTTTAGGACATCCTTTTCCGGGGGAGGGGCCAGAGTTAATCTGGGGATACAATTGACGTATTAGGAGCCTAACCGACAGTCTGCTCGATAATCCTGATTATGGTTAATGTACAAATCACACGAATTCAACAGTTTTTATTATTCATCTCTTACTTTCAACTTTACTCATCAAATGTCTGCTCAATCAGTATGCATTTTATACGATCTGTTGTAATATGTTTCTAGCATATATATATATATATATATATATATATATATATATATATATATATATATATATATATATATATATATAGGAAGTTTGGTATGTAGGTGTCGACGTATAACTCCAAACATGAGGTCACTCGGATTCGAAATCTTGCATACACATTAATATTCTTCTAACTAAAAAACACGCCAAATTTGGTTATTGATTTTTTTACTGATTAAGGGATATACTTAATAAAACAAAAATCAAATGATTTGCGATATTTGTGGAATAGCTGCTACTGCTAATATAAAAAAATCCGCTGGCTGTTGCCTGTGTCAACAGTAAAATGGCGCCGCTGCCGGTAATTTGAAGTTGACAAATTTTTGCCCTAATTATTTCAGCTTGGAATTTCTCGCGTATCAGCGGACTAATCTTAGAAATATTTATTTGGTTGGAAAGAAAAGAAAATAATCTTTCTAAATATGTAATTTGTATGTGGTTTTATCGATTGAATTATTTTTTACAGCGAAGTAAATAACAATAATAAGTGAAAAAATGTAATTTTACGATTAATAACTAAACATTGTTTTTATTATTAACTAGCAAAAGTACCCGGTCCACGACCGGACTAAAAAAAGTAATCAGTATTTAATATTTTTCGTATGTACATAAGAGTTTTAGGAAAAAAAATCTAGACATGAGTTAAAAAATACGAGGTAGTTAAATTATAGAACTTACTAGCAAAGGTACCCAGTCCATGATCGGACTAAAAAAATTATCAGTATTTAATTGTTTTTTTCGTATGTACAAAACAGTTTTAGAAAAAAAAAGCCTTTTGCAAAAATCTAGACATAAGTTAAAAAATACGAGGTAGTTGATTTATTTGAAGAAACTTAACTTACATTTTGTAAATAATTAAACAAACACTGTTTGTTTACTTATTTACGAAATTATTTTACTGTTCGTCAAACAGTACACAAATAAAGAAATATCTAAATAAATAAATACATAGAGTTGTCGAAAGTTTATTTATATTTACATTTTTAGTAACACTTAGCTTAACATTTAAATGTGAAATACAATGTGCTGTAATTGGTACGATGTTTTAATGATGAACAAACATCACTCTATATAAAAGTTTGTAAAACATTACAATAACAACTAAATGTATAACAATAATAACAATAACACAATTTTAAAAGTAAAAATACGAGGTAGTTGAATAACTCATATGAAGTTTAGTGTTTAAACACTAAACAAACATAAAATAAACACGATTCTAATGTATGTAACTTGAATAAGAACATTTGTTATTTAATAAAGAATATGATATTAATGATAAATAAACAGACTAATTTTAAAAAATTAAGTCACCACTTCCCTTTCATTTTCTTTCTTTTTTCATTTTTTATAACTAAAACCGATAAATAAAAAAGATAAATGGTCTTTTGACTCATAGGTATAGTATATACTTATCTAGATATTTCTATTACTCATTTATTAACTTGTTTTAAAAGCTTTAGAAGTTACTTTAATTCATTCCTATTAGTAGTGTCTCGAACTTTAACGTTTATTTCGACCGTTTATTCATTAGACATTTTTTTAATGAAATTTTCAGTGTTTATTTATCAATGAATGATCTTTATAATGCATTATTTATTTTATATCAAAACTTTCTCATTTTTTTTCAGGTCGCTTAATTTTGACCCCCCTTATGTTGGGAGTGTAAAATGTTTTTCAAGTTGGTCATATATTGTACTAATTACAGTATAAATAATGAGATAAAAGACCGAACTTATGAATAGAAACAAACAAAAATTACGGTTGCGCTTCTATGAGAAAATAAGTACCGGAAATCGAAAAATAAAATGTAAAAAAATAATAAATAATTTATTTTTGGAGATTTATTTTTTACTCATTTCGATAATTATTTAATTGGCTATTATTTTATAAAAGAAAAAAATTATACATCGATGTTTTTTTTCTGCTTAAAGAGGGGAGAGGGTACATTTTCAATCGAGTTTTTCTTCAAAACGTATACTTTTTTTCGAAAAAATAAGGTTTGCATTTGGTAGATATTTATTTTTAGAATTTAAAAATATAACATTTTAAACTTAAAATCCGAAATTTTTTATTTTAAATGAATTTTATATATTAATTTTTCATAGCAAAAATACTAAATTAAAGTTTTGAAATAAAATGAAAAATTGATGCATTATTAAATTCATTAATTGTTAAATCGATACTGAAAATTTCATTAAAATCGGATAATTACGTCATTTTTGGTAAAAACATTTTCCATCCCAAATGTTACGTTAAAATTGTAAACAAGCCCCCCAAACCATTGAAAAACAGCCAAAATATGCGGATCGCGTCGAAATTGACCAAAACAAATAGTTTTCAATCTTTTAAAAATAAACTGCATATGTAATTATATTTTTCTTTTTTTATTGATGGTTATTATGTTACTACTTATCGATTTAGGCAAAGTTTAACCTTAAATAATAGATTTAATTATTGTTAATTCGCTTTTAAAACTCGTAGTATCCGATTTTTTGGCTAGTCCCTATATCATTCGAATGTTTCAACCTCCTTTAAGTCATCAGTGTAGTTCAATATTACAGATAAAACTACGCACATTAAGAATCCTAAAATAACAGGTGTGTTGCTGACTCTTTTAACCATGTGTATATTATTATTATTATTTTGTTTTTAATTGCAAGTGTTTGTGGCACTGATAATGTTGTTTTTAAAAGTGGAGTGTGTCTTGTTACGTAACATTTTCATTTCTGATATGACTGATGTTTTAAGGATTGTTATGATGAGAATGATGACGAGGCTTTTGATTTAAAAATAAAAGAACCTAAAATTTACAGAAAATAACCATGAAAAGCTCTATAAAATTCCAACAGCATTTCTTTGATTCTTTTCATGGTATCCCCGCAAGCTCTTCTGCAACTAAAGTCCTTCGGGATTCTCAACCGGAAATTCAATTTTCAATCGCTTAAAAATTCTGATTGAGCGCCGATCTTGAATTGGACCGAATGGAAGCAAACTGAATAGGATTCTACGATTTTCTTTTTTATTTCTTTTGTTGTTCCTTAAGACGACTAACTAATCATGTGCTTAAAAAAAAATCAATCCCTCGTCAACCCAGTTAAAATAGCAGACGAGGAACTGCCGGGAAGGAACATCATCATAAAACTAACAATTATTATTTTTTTGTTTGTTTTAAGACGTTTATTTTAACTTTTATTGATTCGCTCTATTAAATATTCCCCTTCACTTTACCCCGGACCCCCAGGGGGTGAAGCATGTTACAACATGGAACAACTTGAAGACGCTACATTGTTAATAGGCATTTCTGGAATTAAGATTCGATGAACTTTTACTGAGTTCGAATTGAAATGTGCAAATCAAATGGATCGAATATTTTTTTTTAAATATGAATTAGGCATGAAATCAATTTTGTTATGATTAACAACTCATAAATATTAAATAATGAAATACAACAACAACAACAAAACTCCACTGGTTTTGGTAGTAAAAATAACAAACTAAACAGGTTGAATTATTTGGATAGAAAATTGTGATTTGATTCCAGGCAGAATATTTTCCGAGACAAGTTAATAATCTGGGAAAATCAGACACAATTTTATTAAATAAATATTTCCCACCATAAACAGTTGGATTGTCTATGTAAAGATATATATATATATATATTATATATATATATATATATATATATAATATATATATTATTTCATAAATAGAGGAATTATATTAATGATTGATAATTGAATTAAATTACCATGACTAGATAACTAGGAAAAACACCATGTGCGACATCCGGAACACTGGACAGCTGTTTCAATCTCTTTAGGTCTCATCATCAGTGAATACCACAATCTCCGCCACTTGAGATTGAACCACTATATATATATATATATATATATATATATATATATATATTCCTGGACGAAGCTGTTTGATTTTCATGTGGCCCTAATACCTTTAGGAAAGGCATGAATCCAATTCTCCCAGGACAGACTGGGCTATATTACCATGGTGAAGTTGAGAAGAAAAACTCTTATTTTCAAACCTGTTAAACTCCGCTTAAGAAATTGACCTTGTGTCGCATCCTGCTCATGTGGAGGTGTTAGTATATATATATATATATATATATATAAGAGAGTTTTATAATTTGC
>CM042138.1:3217070-3242070 GCA_023376005.1 Doryteuthis pealeii | reverse complement strand
TTTCTTTCGGCAAGTTCTCTTTTTTTGTTTTTGTTAATCCACATACGTCTGGTATCCTGGCTGGAATGGGGTGAAGTCCCAGAGAATTTCATACGTTTCATTCTCAATAACAGATTCTGGTTTATGCAGATACCATTTTGTAGTATGGTTAAAATTTATTTTTTGCATGATTTATTATTATTATTATTATTATTATTATTATTATTATTATGAAGCAAATATGCGTTTAAAATAGTGCCCGCACTGTTGTTATTATCACAACCTTTCAACCGTCATAGTTGTAGAAATACTATCGTTGTATTGATTTATAACTCAGAGGAAGAATACAAATAATAGAGACCTATGTTCCCCTCAGCAACAAATGATTTTAGGACATAACACCATTATTAAAGTATAGTCAAAACAGGAAAGAACATAGAAAATAAATAATATTGTCCATTTTAACTACTTGGCAATACTCATTTCGGTTATATTGGTTGTGCATATACACACGTATGTAATTTAAGAAAATATTTTGGCTTTGAACCCAGCAGATAAGATGATTTAGTTAGGTTCGACTTATGTAATGTGCAAACAGCTCAAGGAAAACTGGTTTTGATGTCTACGGATGGGTGAAACTAATGTATTTTCCTTATCACATGCTGAGAAAAGAACTAACTTGATAAAAAAGATGACTTACCGGTGAATAGACTATTGAGTTGATCGCAACTTCGACCACCGATACAATTATTAACAGAATAAGGTTATAAAGAATATTAAAGTTTTCAATACGTTAGTAGAGCGGATTTAGTAGAAAAGTATAGATAAATAACGTACTTGACTTTAACCAAAAGTGGATCATCAAGGTTAATCGTAATAAGTTAATGAAACAATTTATTAGTTAAGGGCAACCACGGAAGGGATTAATTATTCACTTCCGCGGTTGTCTTCATTCAATCAATTTTTGTATTAATTCTTTTTTTGAGTAATTCATGAGGATTAGCCCTGATGGTCAATTTTGGTGAAACTTAAGTTGGTTCTCTATGTATAACTTTCTACAATATATATATATATATATATATATATATATATATATAGTGTATAGATGTTTGCGAGGGATAGTAAATTGTCACCAAATTGAATTATTATATATTATTATATAGGTATTGTCTGAAATTAAATCATGACGCAATTAAATACGCTATAAATTTGTAAACGTCATGCTGTTCTGTTTGGAATACATACCAGAATTTCCAAGAATTAATATTTTAGTGCAGTGTATTCTAAATATGGTGGATAAATCATTCTAAAGTAAGGCAGCTCAGAAGCCCCGATTTGATAGCTCTAATAATAAAAATGAACACGTGAATTTGTTGCTAATGTCCAGACCATGATTGACAACGATGCGAGACAAAGCAACCAGGTCCATATCCAGCAGCAGGCGTCTGTCTTAGTTTCTTATCTGACAGCTATGCTTGAAGACATTCAGTATATTGCATACATGATGAGAAAGGGACGACTTTTATTACAGGTCATGTGGGACAATAGGAGAACACGTGCTGCAAGGCTTTTCAACAAATTAAGTGTCTCATCAGCATCAACAGGTGGCGCAATTAGCACAGGTATCCATGACAATCTCTCGCCAGCCTTATCTATCATTCATTGCACCAAGGAGGTCTTCCGCGCAGAGTTGGTCAATATAGGTCCTTGCAGGCGGCCCATATTAACATGCCCATGTGTTGGCTTCTACAGGAGAACGCCACTTATGAGTTCTTGCTCCCCCAGCAGTGTCCAGAATGTCTTGTCCGTCTCACTCGGATGGTTTGTGAGATTAAGGGTATGTGATCGTACAGTTGCTTCCTTGTGGGGTGCTGTTTCCACGACTTGTTCAAGACCGCACACAGCATTCTTGTGCAGCTCCCATCCAGCTTCTTGATGCGCTCGTTAGGTTTCAAGTGGTGCAGCCATACAGTAGCACTGATACAACTACAGCTTGGAAGAACTGTGGTTTTAACTTGTCAGTGAGATCGAATTTTCATATGACTGATAATCTGTTTATAGCCGACCATACCTTTCCTATTCGTGTATTAACATCGCTTTCTGTAGATGAGAAGTGTCTACTGTAAACTAAAGTGCTTTGCTTTTTCTTAGATGAGAAAAATATCTTCGATGATAGGATGCTGAATTCAAAAGAACAAACTTTCACCACCGTTGACCGTACAAGATGTAGCGATCGTGATGAACGCAAAAAGGGAAGGAATGGGCGGCTATAGAAAGATTATACATCATATAGAAATCTGATCTTATTTTAAGTTAAAGCCACTGTTTATAAGTTGTAGTCGTGTCAGTGATATTGTACGCTGCACCTCGCGGATTCTATAGAAGTTCTTGAAAAAAATAAATTAGATGGGGTCTGCATGAGCATGCTGCAGGCTGGCTTAGATAAATCCTGGGAACAGCATCCCACGAAAAATGGTCACCTACCCTTTATCACACAAAACATCAAGGTGATGCGAATAAGACATACCGGACACTGTCGGAGAAGCAAAAACGAGCTTATAAGTGCCCTTCAACAGTGGACACCTATACATCTACCTATATATATACGGTGTAGGTGTACCAGCATAAACTAACATTAATAAGTTCTGTGCAGATGCTGGATGCAGTGAAGAGGACCCATCAGGAGCAATGACAGATGGGGACGCTTGGCGAATCCTTGTTCACACCGCGACTTCATGATGATGATGATCATGATTATATAGAACTTCTTATTCACAACGCAACTTGATTATGATGATGATGATGATGATGATGATGATATAGAATTCTTGTTCACAACGAGACTTGATGATGATGATGATGATGATGATGACATAGAAATTCTATCAGAATAAATCTTTAGAAATCCTCTCTACAGGAATACTCTCTTTGAAACGTTTTCTTTTTCGTTTTTTTTTTTTACCGAAGAATGAATTAAAATCTTAAGTATTAAGTTTTTCTGTATCCAATGATATACTTTTTTTTCCAAATATCTCCAAGCCGCAAGAAAATAGTTCCGCAGGGCCAAGCTGAGAATGATCTATTAGTTTTGCGTTTTCCTTTTTATCAATAGTCAGGGAAATGACCTTTCAGTTGTTAGTCTGTTTGTTTTTTCTTTCTTTTAGTTTTTCTTCTTACCTATTCAACACATTTTCTGAAAAGAGAAAAAAAAAAATGCTGACGTCATCAACTAATTCCTTTCTCTCTGAAAGATTTCTACGTACACGAAAAAAGAAACATCTGCTTAAATGACTTAATATCAATTTGTTTCTATAAATATGTCTTTTTTCATTGAATCTATACTCGTGCGTGTGTGTATATACAGGCTAGTGAAGATGCGCCAGTATCATTTAGAATACAAATATACACTATATTGATATTTATATGTCATGATGATGATGATGATGATGATGATGGTGGTGATCATCATCATCATCATCATCATCATCATCAGAAGAAGAAGAAGAAGAAGAAGAAGAGAAGAAGAAGAAGAGAACGCATTCTCATTATTCCCTCATGCCACCTATCCGTATCTGTTATAGCCGCAAGCAGGCCTTCTGCACGGCATACAGAAGCTGTGCAGAGCTTTTCTTGTTCAGATTACACAGGTATGTCCATGTGTTGACCTATTCAAGAGAACGTCAGTTATGAGATCGTCCCTGCTTCACCAACAATTCCCAGTGTTTGGTTCGTCTTACTAGGATGTTTTGTGCGATAGGAGGTAAGTGGCCGTTCAGCTGCTTTTTGTGGAGTGCTGGTTCCAAGATTTCCAAAACAACACGCAGAGAACGGTTTGCGCTATACCTTTAGCAAAGGCATTACCGCTCGGTGAAAAGCTACCAGGGTTGGATCTAACCATAACCGTTACGCGTGATGGGCATATAGTTACCATGGAATTACATTAACACTTAGAAAATGTAGAAATATATTCAATGTTGAATTTTGTCAACCGAAAAAATATTCTAGCAGGAGGAGCAAGTAATTCTGATTTTTTTCTTTTTTGAATATATAAGAATATAGTACCCGAGTTGTATATTCTTTCTTTACTTCTATTATTCTTCTGCTCATCTTTGGTATTTTACGTTCTTCTTCTAGCGTCTGGACTTCGTCTTGGGGACTTTGTGTCTGTTCTTCCATTGGGGATTTCCCTTTATCAGAAGCCCTGTGTCATTGGTGGTTTTTAGATAATAACCCAAGACTTCGATTCGCTTTAGATCATATTTTATTCCGAAATCCACACAAGACTACCTGCGCAGATTGGGTCGGCCGTGCGCTTAACACGACTTACCACTTTCGTGGTTTGGCCGATACTGATACTAAACTCTCTTTCTAATCTAAACCGGAAGAGGGTTTCTCAACCGATCCTCACGGTATCCACCGGAAGGATCAGGATGAGGTCAAGCCTTGTCACTCAATCCTTCAAGGTTACCGGCTGCAACTTATAACAGCCATTTTGGTTTCTGCACTACTGTAAATAAGTGATAGGTTACTATCAATTATGTAACACCCGATTATATATCCTCTAGCAATTAAATACTTTTTCATAACTGGGTATACAAGTGGTCAAATAATTTAGTATTTAACATGCTCGACTTAATCTTGAAATACTATAGATTAAATATCTTCAACGAAATCTACATTAGCTCCAATAACGGCCTTCAGACGACTTCGGATTCTCCTGCGAGACTTTCCGACGGTCTCCTGGTTTAAATTGGTAAATTCTTCCGTTATCCTTGAGTTCAGTTCATCCTTTGTGTTGCACACTCAACCACGTCCCGCATATAATATATCAAGGTGATTACAATCTGGGGAGTTAGGCAGCCAGATGTTACCTGTGATGTGGTCACAGAAATTTCCTCACAGCCAGTACAAGGCTATTCTGCTTATGTCGCATGGCACAGATTCAACGACGACGATGCTCAACGATCTAGAGGCGAGTTAGTATGACATGGACATACAAAAACTGACACAACGCCAACAAAAATGCATTGACCGAAATGGCAATTATGTAGAAAAATATATACATGTTGAAACCTTGAAATGATATAAATACCATTGATAGTAATCAATAAACATTTCTGTAATTTTTAGATATTTTGGAGACTTTGGGTTTACCGTAGTAAATATGAAATAAAAATGTTAATAAAGAACAAACAAATGACCTTTGGAATAGAGAAAAAGAAAATGTAAAACGAATGAATGATTGAATTAACCAATATGATAAATCAATAAGCAAACTAACAAAACTATGAATGAAATAGACTTCGTTCATCTAGCGGGAACAAGTGCTTTCAGTGTAACTTGACCGTATTAGAAAACAGCTTTTCATTTTACATATAAAAAAATGACCACATATGTTATAATCATATCCAAAAGTAAAAGAAATTGTTGCTTTCTCATACAGACTATTTAAAGTTACTGACAACTAACAATAATTCTTTATATCTTTTTTCCAAAGAAATTTTCTCTCATTAATTTGTACACTGTTGTTTAAATCTGAATAGAATTAATTTTGGATATGATGAATAATCACGACACGAGTACTGGATGAACCAAAGTTCAATCAAGAAGAATTGAACAAATACTTTGGGCGTATTTATTCAGATAATAAATATAATCAATTGAAATATTCAAGAAAGGTTAATACACTCTACTTAAGGTCATTAGATTTTTTCAAAGAATTGTCGTTTTCAATGCCTAAGCAACAAAAGTAGAAATATTTTTTATTACTGACATTGTAGTCATGAAGTTACTAAAATGTTTTAATATACAAGTGTGTCAAAAAGTGTCGGGGTTTTTTGTACCTTTTGACACAACTTATATTCTGAAAAAAAAAGAAACGTCCCATACATTCAATTTTCTTTTCAGAATACAAGGTGTGTCAAAAAGTACCAAGTTTAAAGCTGTATTTACCGAGATAGAAATGAAGGATGAAAGGAACGTTATTTTTTTCAGAATATAAGCTGTGTCGAAAAGTACAATAATCTCGATACTTTTTTACATACCTTGTATATTCGTAGTGTTGGTATGCTTGATGGTAATTTTATTTATTTAGGCGAGTCACATCTCTTCAAATACTAATATTAGATTTTTCAGACTGTTTTCCTCATCTTTATTATTATATACACAACATTTTCTTCTTCAGGTATTTCTTGTCAAACTCAGAAGCTTTCTCCACTGTGAATGAAACCAACTGGACACATGGTGCAATGGATATAAGGGTTGAGTTGATACAATTCTAATTGGCAATCATCTGTAGATTGCAGGTTCGATCCTGACTATGGGCAAAAATAACATAAAATACATAATATAGCTTAACACTTGTACCCAGTCATGGTTAATGGAATGAGAACAATCCACCCCAATGGATTAAATAAAGGGTTTAGTCCAAAGTTACATGAATGCTCTCAATTATTACATAAGGGAATCTGAATTCGACAAGAAACACCTGAAGAAGGTCGGAGGGTACATCGACCAAAATGTTGTATATATGACAATAAAGATGAGGACAACAGCCTGAACACATATTAATGATACAAACCTTCAATGCCAAACCATTGTTGGGTTATTTTATGCCGAAGACATTTTGTTTTATTCATTCTTGTTAGGTATTGAATTTCTTTCAAACACAATTTTTTTCAAAAACATTCCCAATTCTTATTTTTTATTTATATAGCCCATAGAAAGAACGCTAACAGGTACTAACACTACGGGTCGGGGTGGACCTATGAGTAATGATGATAACGGGGTACTCCACATTCCCCAGATCTACAGAATTTGGAACTTCACCACTAGATACACTTTAACGTTATACCCAGGCACATATATGATAAAAAGGGTTGGAGGTTGCCATGAGGACTATAGGTTTGGGACAATCATATAGGTGATATGGTTTGACGTAATCGGTCGACTGATTCAAGGCCCTTTCCGACCGCCCATCCAACCTAAGTAAGGGCCAAAGTGCAGTGCTGCAAGACACAGACCGCTCAGATAGCAGGATCACAAGCATCACAGGCCGCCACCCATAGCTAACAAGAGGACCCATTTACTCCTATACAGAGTTGTAGTCTGTTTATTCTATAGTACCGACCGATAGTGCGTGATTAATATTATAATTTGTATATCTGTGTTGTATAAATACTGAGGATAATGAATGGAAAGAGAAGATAAAGGCATTTGTGTATAAATATCATTTGTTGGCATCCACCCGTCTGATAAAGACGATGGCGTAGTGTCCATTTTTAAGTACATCTGCGTGAGGAGCTGAACAGGCCATTTTTTGAATGGCAATTTCTGGTGCAGTGACAGCAAACAAACAGTGATGCTTAGTGGAGTTGCTGTTGTCTCTCATTCCGTCTGGCTCTTTTCTGTGTCGGCTTCATTCCTCTCTTTTACTTCTTTTCTGGCCATATTTGACAAGGAGGCGTCAAGCCACTCAGTTTTCTGCACAAACCTCCCGTGTGTTGGTGTTGAGGTGGCATGTATACATGACCTTCTTACAGACGTATTTAAAGCGTAGGTGAGATCTCCCTACCGGTCGGGGGCCTTCAACTAATTCGCCATGCAGTAGGTCTTTGGGGACGCGTCCTTCGTCTATCCTGCTGACATGACCAAACCAGCGGAAGCGCCTGTCGCAGATAGTGCCGAGGGCGTTTTTTATATTTGCCCTGTATATATATATATTTACCATCACCTCCGCACAGCAGGATGCGACACAAAGTCAATTTCTTAAGCGGCGTTTTAACAGTTTTGAATTCAGAGTTTTCCTCTCCTAACTGGTTACCTAGCGAAGGTTAAAGAGCCAAGTCTGACCTACTATTTATCCATAACTGGAGGAAGAATATATGGAATCATACCTTTCCCAAAGGTATTAGCGCTATGTGAAATGCAAACAGCCTTGTCCAGGATTTGAATTGAGTTGACGAGTCCATTTCCTACGACTCTAACCATTACCACGCACCTCTAAATATTTGCCCTATATATCATTTAAACCTTTATATAAATAAGATAAATTCCGATGGTATACACACGAACATATCCAAACTGCAATATATATACACATTGTTCTATGAACAAGCAGTATGTGGAAGGGGTACACAAATAGAAAGCACTTACTTGATTAAGGGAAAGTAAAATAGCTTTAACATTCTCTGACAGCGTTCGAGACATGTTTCTTCAATTAAAGGAACCGAGATATATACTTTTCTAAGACATTCATGTGTCACACCGTGATGCTCCCAACCGACACTCCCATTCTTTAAAAGATATAATAATTCATTTCCTCCCTACAATAGGATCACTTTGATTTACTGCTCCTCCGATTCTTTGCATAATTTAAACTCATCATAAAACGACTTCTACTTTGTAATGATTTCCTGTATAGATTTTTTTTTAAATAAGTGATCAGTAGAAACGTAACCATTGTTTCTAAGACTCCAAAGCAATTCACAATTTCTCCTGAAAAATACACTTTACACATAGGTAGTAAAATCTCATCTACAGAAAGTGATGTCAACATATGTATATATATACCCCCCCCCGCGCGAGTAGTATGTTGCACAAGGTCAATTTCTTAAGCAGAGTTCAACAGGTTTGAATTCAGTGTTTTCCTTCTCCTAGACCGGTTGCCTAACCAAGGCTAAAGGGCCCAGTCTGCCCCACTATTTACCCATAGCTGAAAGGAGATTAGGATTCATACCTTTCCCAATGTGATTAGTGGTAAGTGAAATGCTATTACCACGTATAGGATTTGAACTCGGGGCGACGAGTCCATTTCCCATGACTTTAACCATTACACCACGCGCTTCCTACCCTTTATAATTGGCGATTGCTTTTTACAAAAAAGATATCTCTAACCTACTATTCTCAATCAAGAAAGTTCACTCTATCATATTAAACTATCTAGCATATAATCAAATATCTACAATCTATATATCAATACACGTGTTCGAACGAGCGATATCATCTTGCGATGTGGTTAAAAATGAGACCATCCAATTAGTCCAAGATAGAATGCAAAAATGTAAATACTGATTATATGGTGTTGCTTATCCGCCGTATACTTTTTTTTTCTATATGTATCGTCACTTCAGCTAAATAATGGACCTTTCCGTTTTTATTATCAAGAAAGAAAGGGAAGAAAAATATGATACACCGAAAGAATATAAATTTTTTTAAAAAAGCAAGAAAGAGAGAGGAGAAAGAGAGAGGGAGGGTGAGTGCACGGAAGCGATGACACCAATTGTTTCGATTGAAATAATGAAACGATGAAAAGGAAAGAAAGAAAAATGAGTGAAAGAAAGAGAAAGAAAGAGAGGGGAGAAAGAGAGAGAGAGAGAGAGAGAGAGAGAGAAAAGAAAGAGACTTAAATCATGATCATTATACTTGTTACATATTGAACTATTTTACAATAGCTCTTAAGTAATCATAACAAACGTTGTAATATATAAATTATGATATTTTGATATTTAACTTATTGTAATTTGAGTATCTAAAATCAAGATTCCCCTCTCTGTAAGATTTAGTATACGCTGGCTGTATCCCCCGCAGGGGGTACAACCACATTTTAAAATGGATCTCCTTTGCATGACAATAAACTTAATCTTAGAGTAAGGATCTAGCTCAGAATCCCTGGGAAGTAAGGTTAACCTTTTTTGATCACAGGTCTCCTATCAATCGGAAATGTACTTCCTGTTATCGTATCATCTATGGCTCTAATGGATCTGTTTTCTAATATTACATTACGGAAGAGAAGAAATTAGAAATTCAAAAAATGTAAAAAATTTACAGAGGTATGGCTTTTCGCTGACCTTGTGGTTGATCTCTGATTGGTCATTTAGGTTCGGGGGAGCGGGAAGTGGACTTGGAATTTAGGGAGATAGCTGTTGGTTTTCGAAGAAGGTAAACGTGTCAACAAGATGGATATTTATTCCCTGAGTGATGGTTAACTTAGGATAAATTACGCCTGAAAAGTATCGAAATCTATGTGTTCTTCACTGAAGGCAACAGCGAACACAGAGATCAAGATGTCCCAAGAAAGTAGACCTGGAGAACTGATGTAATGAATATGTAAATACCTTGGTACTCCCTCACTATAATCTGATTGGACATTGTCATCTATGCATATTCGATACTGTGATGGTACAAGCGCCTAAGCCTACTATTCTAAGCTTACACGCCTACCAGTCAGAATACCACAACGACTGCTCGGAAGATGTTGTGCTATTCGACGCACCAGCTACTACTGCGATAATGTACCAAATACCAACTTCAAAATATATCCCTTAACCCGGATATATCAAGAACAAAGAGAGAACCAACGCAGAAATGCAGATGGACCGTAATCGATCCAAGATACACAAAGGAGGCCACATACGAAATAGGAAGGTCTGACCAATAAGACAGAATAAGATGAACGCAATATGATAATAAGAAAGTGTCAATTTTTTTTAATTCAAATTTATTTTTTCTTTCAAACCTTTTTTTGTCTAGTTCTTTTTTTATTTATCACAGTATTTAGCCAACAGGTTTGCTCTCACTACAAAGGGGTGTGTGTACGGGGTGGGGGAAGAACAGAGTGAGAAGTTGCATGTCTTGTTGGAAATCTTCAGAAAAAAAAGAAAAAAGGGTCCAACTTTTGTATAATTGCTTATGTGGGTATTATAATTTTTTTCTTTTCTTTTTGCTTTTCCCAAAATTTGTTTTCCTGTTTATAATTTTTTTTAATCGTGAGTTTATTTTAGTAATATTCTGTCCCCATTATTGTATCAGCATCATTTTCATCACCATCATTGTCATCAACATCATTAGCATCATTGCAATGATTTTTTTGTTTTTTTATAAATTGTTTTTTCTTTTCTTTTTTTAAAAACAATTATTCATATCCATATTTTTCATTTCTTCAAGATTCTTTTTCTTAAATCTGAAGAGTTGTAGGATATTTGGAATTGGTTTATTAATTATTCATATATATTTCCTGCATAGATAAAAAAAGAAAAAAGAAAGAAAAGAAAATTCGAAACATGACAATTGTTTATAAGACTCCAATGCAATTCACCCAATCAACATCATGAAGACAATATAAGTTGAGTACAGATTATAATAATATAGGAATACTTGATATATAACCGCTTACAAACACATTAACAAACACCAAACAACATAAATATAAACGTAAACTACACAATTCCTTAACTTCAAGACATAAAATAAATCCAACACTCCGTTAAAATGAAGCAGTCAATTTGGAATTAATATAGAACGAGTTTAAGAAAAGGGCTGATTTGTTTTTTCAGATAACATGATGAAATTATTTAAAACCGGTTATCAAAATAATGTCAATTTGTATTTAAATTAAGAAATAAAGTTGTTCGTGGAAAAAGAAGATTGTTTTCTTTAATTGGAAATAAAGTGATAAGAATATATTGTTATCCAATTTCTGGAATGAAAAAGAACTGCTGTAGTATCACAGCTGGGCCCAATAATATTAACTGAAGTAATGAGAGTAAACGACATTTGCCTCGAGTCACGTAGATAGAAGGACGTGACGTATTCATCACGTATACTAATTACTTTTAAAAGTACCGATAAAACAGAAGATACGAAGAAAGAAAACATGTTTTATGTTGGATAATTAACATTAGAAAGACGTCGTATTTGCTTATTTCAGCTTTTTTTTATTACTGTATTTTCCTTTATTTCTCTTCTATTCTCTTTGGTCTTTACAAAATAAAGAAGTAAAAATAAAAAAAGAATAGTAAATGTTTTTTCTTATATAGGCAAATTTTAACAGGTCTGCGATTTTTGCATATCAACGAAGTTGAAAGGAAGCGTAATTAATTCCCTTTTGATAATTCTGCTTTATTTTTATTGGAAATGTCTTGAACATTTTGAACTTTGCAATTTTCTTTGACAGTGATTATCTCTAATGTTACTTGGATGTGTGATTAGTGCGTATAACTTTGATGTAAACATTTTATTAAGATTAACGGTGAAAAAAATAAGAGACATCAAATGATTTACTGGTTTTACATGAGACATCTTTATGGATTTTTTTTAACAGGACAATACAACATCGTCTTAAAAGTATATGGAAGCACAGTATTGATTATATACACAATGCGGTCTGGTTTTAACTAACATACTAGTCGTGTTATTGTTTTATCGCTACTGATCTCAGACCAAATACTTTAGGCTTACGGTCAAGTTACGTTGAATGCACCGGTTCCTGTTAGATTATCGAAGTTGAGCAACGATAAGCTTGTTCAATAATTATTTTATATAGTGATATAATGAATATGTAAATACCTTGGTGCCCCCTCACTATAATCTGATTGGACAGTGTCATGTATAAATAGTCGACACTGTGTTGTTCCAAGTACCTTTATGCCTACAAGCTAACTTTACTCGCTAGACGACACCACGACAGACGGATTGCTATGTACCAATTACTACTGCGATAATATACCAAATACGAACTTCAGAATATATCCCTTAACCCGGATATATCATATAGCCATTCTCGTAAATATGTATATTTAGTCTATTGTAGACAATACACCTGCAGACTCGTGTTTGTATACATATATAATTATTTGGATACTTAGCTTCTGTTTCTTCGTTTATTTTGTATGGCTGTTATCTGATCTCTGGATTCTGTTATCTTCTGTTTTGCTATCAGAGTTGCTATGGGCTGGTAGATGTTCTTCTTAATCTGGGCTTGATCTTTTGTATTTGATATCTGGATCTAACCACTACACCACGTACCTCCATTCCTAGGGAGTATATATGGGCAATGTCAAAAATGGCCCTAAGTCTCGCTATCACTGTTATCCTTGCCAGACATCTTCAACATCCCCTATTTATTACATAAAGAAGTTGCTACACTATGGATATAATTAAAGAAACACGCTTAAATGTATATATATAAAGATACACATATATACACACGACATGCATGCTTATATATATATATATATATATATATATATATATATATATATATATATACACGCACACATATATATATGTATACAGACAGAGACACACATATATCCACGTATACAAATACGCACCCACATATATACACCTATACGCAAACATATAAGTATATATGGAAGCCGTGGTGTAATGGTTAAAGTCATTGGGAATGGACTCGTCGCCCCGAGTTCAAATCCTGTATGTGGTAATTACATTTCACTTAGCGCTAATACCCTTGGGAAAGGTATGAATCCTACTCTCCCTCCAGCTATGGGTAAATAGTAGGGCATACTGGGCTCTTTAACCGTGGTTAGGCAACCGGTCTAGGAGAAGGAAAACTCTGAATTCAAACCTGTTGAACTCTGCTTAAGAAATTGACTATGTGTCACATCCTGCCCGTGCCGAGGGTTTGGTAAATATATATATATAAGTAATTTTTACACGTATTCCCACATACACGTATACGCCAATATATATATATATATATTATATATATATATTATATATATATATATATATATATACACGTATACACACATACACACACAGAGAGAGTCCAGGATTTGAACTCAAGTTTCCAGAAGTAACAGGACAGATACTACACTTTAATCCGAGTTCAAAGACCGAGTAAAGAGGTCAGCATATTCATTCAAAAAGCTACACTACAAAACATCGTAGAATCAGGATTATTTAATTCGATCGTTGTCAATTAATTTATGTTCAAGCTTTACAAAATTGTCTAATTAATCGTAACATTTTTATCAATAATTTCCATGTCACTCACGGCTAAATGTTAATACATTTAGCTGGGACATTTAAATTAAATTTTCACTGATTAGCCGTCTGAGCAAAACAAATGAAGAACAGTGAATGTTTTAGAATCATCATTCCTGATTCTAAGAAAGACTCCAGTGAGTTTAATTCATATTTAAAGACTTCTGAATCACTCATAGCCATAAATGATCGTCTAAACAATGATAATAAATGAAGCGATAAAAGATATATGAAGAAATTTGCAGTCTGGCCCTGTGGAATCTACTAATGGACAAAATTGATAATAATGATTGTTTTATTTTTAGAAAACCAGACAAAATGGCTTTAATCTAGAAAATGAATATTTAAAATATATTTTGACATCATGTCATGATATGAAAATCTATAGAAGAGAGAGAGAGAGAGAGAGAGAGAGAGAGAGAGAGAGAGAGAGAGAGCAGTCATAAGTAGACATTCCATTAACTTACATAGGAACCATCGTTCGATATCAATACTACAAAACGAGGTCATTCACTGGATTTAGTGTTGTTATGTCCATACTTAACTAACTTGTTATGTTTAGCAATATTATAACCTAGTTTTCCCAGAAAATGGAAAATGGAAAGAAAATTTTCCAAATAATAACTCTGATAGCAGAATTAGAAAACTACATTTACCAACCCCTCCGCACATGTGGGAGGTCACACAAGTTCAATTTCTAAAGCGGAGTTTAACACGGAGTGATAAAATTGCATGTATACCTTTCCCAATGGTATTAGCACAATATAAAATGCAAGGAGTCTTGTAAATGTAAACATGTAATGAAGCCTCTAATATTTTGTATTGGTCAATTGAATGTCACATGTATGTATTTACCAACCTAATCGCACAAGCAGAATATGGCACAAGAGCACTGTTTAAGGGCAGTTGAACAGAATTTAATTCAGATGTTCTTTCGCGTAGACCGGTTCCCTAACCAAGTTTTAAAATTCAAGTCTGTAGTTGGATATAGACATTTCCCAAGGATATTACCGCTAAATGCATTACAACAAGCCTGGTCTAGGATTTGAACTCGTATTGCAGGGTCCATTTCCTTAAACGATAACCATTACACGATCAATAATCTGAATGCCAGGTGTATGGGAAAGAAAACAGATGTGAATGATTTTCAGAAAGGCTCAGTTGACTTGGACAGAAATCTAAATTTGATAATTTCAAATATGTGTTCTTGATCAATTGTAATGATAATTTATCTGCTGTGGCCTGAGGAGAAAATAATAACCAACTCCAGGTGAATAATTTAGCAACGGAGATTTATCGATTCGACAATTGAACAGAAGATTTCCTGTTAAGTACTGGACAAAAGGGGCCACTTGTGTCACAAATTGGAGATAGCATTAATCATAATGAAGTTCATTTAATGTTACTGAACTTTGGATGCGCACGTGTGTAATGGTTATTATCGTAGAATATGGACAAGGTGACCTGGGTACAATTTCGGGAGGACGCTGTTTGAATTTCACATATGGGGTAATTCCATGTCAAAGCATCTAGAAAAAAGTAAAATTCTCACCCCCCCCTTAAATCTTTCTGAAATTTTGTACAGGTGTGGACCGTGTAAAAGTTAGACATTCCAAAAATTTGAGCTTTCAATTCCAATAATTGGCGGAGCTATATCGATTTTTAGCTCTCCAAATTTCTTACTATTTACCAATACTTGGAAAGAGAAGTGAACCAGCCTCGTCCAGGATTTGACCTGCCACCGTGTCCATTTCCTACGACGATAACCATTACACGACTTGCACCTTTTAATTATTTCAAAATTCTTCCCTTAATCATTCATTAACTATAATATTTTTTTTTAAATATTGAAGTGAATTCATAAATTCCCGTAGCCGGAAATAAGAATATGAGGCCTGATTTTATTTTACAAGTTGAAACTAAAATAAATTTCCTTTTGCCCTTTACCCCTTGGATAAATTCCCTATTTTCTGGCGAGATTAAATATGTAATCGAAAGGTTAGTCTAAAGTTCTAACACTGAACTTGTACTCACCCGTTTCTGACATTAATTCACCTTGCAGAATAAAAATGTTTGTTAATTTAATGTTTCATTAATGCCTCAAATTGAAATTTATTCTTGGAATTTTTTAAGAAAAAATATTTCCAATTTCTACGTTAATATTAAAACTTTTCATTTTTTAGTTATTTTTCTATATTTATATATCCACATTATTCTTGTTAATCGCTGAATTTACTATACTGTGTGTTTCAACAATTTAGATATCATTTGTGATGTACAGAAGGTTTCAGAAGAAAGACATAGCATTTCGTAATATAATAACATGACCAATTCTCGTTCAAATGATCTAAAATGTTGATATCATATGTAGAAACAACGTAAGTTTCTGTTTCTAATTTTAATTGCCCTTTCTTTCATAGTGAATGTTACCACTATATGATGGTTTAAGAATCAATCACTTGGTTTTACTTTCAAACATCGAGACATAAAAATAAGTACAGTCATTTTATATCGAACTTTGAAAGAAATTCTAAATTCTTTTCTTTTTTTTTTGTCTTTTTAAATAAGATTCGAGTTTTTTTTTACACTTAAGATTTTAAATAGGAGACATTTCTTTTTCTTTGAAAATTGTTTTATCTGGGCACTTTTTATACTAAATGTTAATGCAAAATAATAATTTGAATTTGAATAAATAAATAAAAATTCGATCAACATCGGTTTGAATTGATGTTTTTTTTCAAGTTTATTAATTATATTTATCAATGGAATTTGATAATTTGCTTTTGAAGCATTGTTAAGTAAAGTATATTATTATTTATATTTTTTGAAGGCAATTACAATGCGTATATCGTATAAAATTCGATAATTATTGAAAATAATCATGACAACCAAACCCGGCAAATAACGTGCGCCACGGTACAGCTGTTTCAACTTTATTAAGTCTCGTCAGCGGTGTATATACCTACGATCTCCCTCCGTAAGAGATCAAAACTGGGAACTCAGTATGCAGAGTTAGATACTCTACCTCTGGGCCACTGGCCCATAGCACAGGATACATGCCGAATTTAACCTGTCAATGATAAACACGCCACTACTATACATAGTACAGTGAGCGTTGAGGGAATCGCAAATTAGGCCTATGCTCAAGCATAAGGAGATCGTAAATATACACCGCTGATGAGACTTAATAAAGTTGAAATAGCTCTACAGTGTTCCAAGTGGCGCACGTTATTCCGTTGGTTTGCTTGTCATGATTATTTTCAATAATTATCGAATTTTATACGATATACGCATTGTAATTGCCTGCAAAAATGTAAATAATAATATTTATCAAATATCAAATAGTCCGAAATAGAATTAAATAATAATTTTAAATCAAAATACCGTCGTTTTATTTTATTTCAGTTACTTATTGAAATTGTGTTACATCCTAGTTGTGGCTCAGGTAAATACCTACTCATGTGAAAGGTATAGATCTAACTATTCCCCTCCAGCTATGAAGAAATAGTAGCGCATAATGGTCATTTAACCGTGTTATGACAACTGATCTAGGATAAGAAAAACGCTGAATTCAAACCAGTTGTAAACCTGGAGAGGGATGGGCTCTAATATTCTATTCATCTCAAAAATACTACTTGAGTAAGGGCTTCTACAACAAAATCCGTAACAAAGTTCGAATTTAAAAACCAGTATACACAAGAAACATTGTTGGATATTGTACAAACGGAAATAGGAATTTCCGGTTCAATCAAATAGACAAAGGAATTGAGAAACAAGGATGTTCCAGACAGAAGTCTGGATCGAACAAAGAGGAAGAGTGAGTAAGATCGGTGGCTTACTGCTGACCGGGTCAAATGAACTGTCCGGAAAAACAACAATAGCAGGATGACAAAGGACTTCCTATTGACTGATGACAAAGCTAGGATTGCAGGTAACGCAGTACAGTTCCGGTGGAATTTGAATACACCAGGGCATGCTGGGTAAAGATTGAAAAAGGACGGTTAGACGGAGAGTTCGGCAGTTGAGCTTTGGCAGCCACAAACTTCAGACTCCCGTCAACAAAACATCCCTCGGGCACTCATTGTGAACACTGCGCTCTTGGCTAGCCACCGGCATTCTCATTATAGCTCTGCGCCCTCACCTACCACACACCGAAGAAAATAAGAAGAGTCATCTTTGTATAGGCGTATCTGTTGTTATTGAAGTTCAGTAGCTGACTACTACCATACAACGCTTTTGGGTTAGTGACGATATCCTACTAACATACACGAATTCGAAGCCAGTATACAACAACATGTCCCTCACATAAAAGACTGCTCTTGACTGAGTTAACATTTGCATTCGACTAAAGTGAGCCATTGAATTCGAATACACGAATCATAACACTCAACTGAGTGGTTCATGTCACTCAACTAAGTGACATGGACTTAAATCGGGTGTACATTTTGTGAGATGTCAAACATTTCTACCAAATTGTCTACCAACTACCAAACTGGATACGGAGTCAGTAAAAGTTCAAATTACGAATTCGACTGAGTACAAAGCAACACTCGACTGAGTAAGCTGACACTCAGTAGAGTGTAGACTTGAACTCAGCCAAGTGAATCAAGTTACTCAAGTGAGAGCATGCAAGCTCTCGAGTGAGTGCACCATTGCACTCAACTGATACTTGTTGTGAGATGTGTATGCACCAAAGAACAACATTTCTAATGGTCGTTCGTATGTAATCTAATATCAAAGCATCTAGCTGTTTACCATCCCTGTCAGCATAATATAAGAATATTCCCGGTTTGTCTCCGTAATACAAGTTCTGCTTTTCTAATAAAGAAAATATTAGAAATATTAAAATGATTTTAATCACTGAACCCAATGGTCACTTCGGAGATTCCATCTATTGAGAAACATTTTGAAGATTCGGAGACTGAAATAATATCGGAAGCGAACGCCCATAATTGTTTTTCAATCGGTCTGTATAAATAACTAGAAGCAGCTACTCAGCGTCGCCTTAGTAGAGGTAGGGTGGGTGGGGGGTTAAAAAGACTGTCTTGTAGACCCATTATTGTTGAATCACCAGTTTTAAAACCCTACGTAAAAAAAGACCTTTATAAGTATGAAATATATTCAATTAGAAAGACTAACGAAATCAAATAAGAACACATAAAAAAGACGACTTATTTTTAATTATATTTTTATATAAGATCCTTCATATGACTGATTTTCTACAATCCTAACCCAACGATTTTACGGATCGTCTAGTATTTTGAGATTTTTTTCATTATGTTATCAGATCGTTTTTATTTTCAGAATTTATGATAAATGCATTCATTTTCCCCTGCAAAATTGAGAAATGAAATACAATATGCAATACAAATGTATAAATGTAGGTGTATTAGAAAGACTCGGCTAACGGTAAGCGCCGTCTATAGAAAAGACATGCAATTATACTAAGGGGATATTGCTGCGAGCATTAGCCTGAATATAATTAGGGAAAAGCTTTTCAGGCACCAAGGATACAATGGGCAAAATTCACGTATGGGGAGAAATTTGCCAATTTTTTTTCCTTGTGTGGTTAGACGCAAATAACACAAACATCCGGAAATATTCTTATTACAAAAGTTTTGATGGCTATAAACTCATAACTGTCAGTGAATCAACAAAATGAAATTACGTCAAGAAGATGAATATGATTCTGTGAATATTTGGGAGGTTGTGATTATTGCGCCTACGTAACGGGTCCTTCAGGGTGAATATTGCAACCCAGTTAAGAATTGCCAAAGGCAAATGCTGAGTTTTCAAGGCAAAGGGATATATATATATATATATATATATATATATATATATATATATATATATATATATATATATACATTTGTATTTTGAATATTAACGTTGCACAGTCTTCATTTTCATTTGCTTTTATCAACTCCACCTCACAAGTAGGATGTGACACAAGGTACAATTTCTTAAGCAGAGTTTAATGGGTTTGAATTCAGAGTTTTCCTTACCCAAGACCAAAGTTAAAGTCCCAGTTTATACGTTTTGCAAGGGATTATCATGTGCTCAGCTATATCAATACGATTTGTAAACATTTATATTTATCAACCCCTCACCACGATCAGGATGTGACACAAGGTCAATTTCTTAAGTGGTATTTAAACGTGTTTGAATTTAGAATTTTCTTTCTGATAGACTGGTTTCCTAACCAAGAGCACAGTTTGTGGGTTAGTATTGCAACCCAGGTAAAAATCTGCAAATGAAAATTGTGAGTTTTCCAAACAAGGGATATCTATTTTACATTTGCATTTAACGCAGTACAGCCTTCCTTTTTATACACATTTATCAACCATCCGCTTAAGTAGGATGTGACACAATGTCAATTTCTTAAGCGGTGTTAAACGGGTTTTGAATTTAAAGTCTTCCTTATCCTCGACTGGTTGCCTTTCCTAGGCTAAAGAGCATAGTCCACCCTATTACATAGCTAGAGGGGGGACGCGAATGCTTCATACCTTTACCAAGGATAATAGTGCTATGAGAATTGTAAACAGTCTCGTCCCGGGTTTGAAATCGTGTCGTTGTGTCTATTTCCTGCGAACATAACCATTACACTACAGGCATACTTTCGGAAAATGTTGAAGGCATAATTTACCAAGGAAAATATATTCACTTTGTAAAATGCAAACAGCCTCGTCCAGTATTTGAACGCGTTTTGCTGAGTCCTACAATGATAACCCTTACACTACTCTACAGTTTATAGTCAGCAATTTACCCAAGTAACTGCTCAACCCAGGCGCAACACCAGGAAGCCAAGAGGTCCAGAAGAAAGCGGCAGCAAGAAAGTGTGAGGCCCATAAGCAGCAACACTATGAAGCCAAGAGGTCCTGAAGAAAGCGGCGGTAACAAAGTATGAAGCCAAGAGGCCCGGAAGCAACAACACCATGAAGCCAAGGGTTCCAGAAGAAAGTGGTGGCAAAAAAGCAACGAAACATCAACATCTTCAGGGACAGCATTCACATGCGACATCTGTGGTCGAGAATGTTTTTCAAATATTGGACCTCACAGTCACAGGATGCGCTGTAACTTCAAGGGCAGAAGAACTATATAGTCTACCGAGACTATTGAACCCGAGTAACTATTCGGGACTGATATTTTGAACTGGGTGGCATAATGCTATACATGATAAGTGAAATATAGTGACCGCATCTCACCACCAATCAATATGTTACTCGGCGTGTGAGCGACAGCACCATTGCCAATTACCAGGCTGCAATTATCTAACAGGTGCTTGAGGGTTGGTATTGCAACTCAGTTAACTAGAACCCCGGAACTAGAGTTAAAAATAAAAACGGAGTCCCGGTTTCTGCGGAGGAGTGGAAGTGGATGTGACCTTCCCCCACATTTTCGTAAAGATTCTTATTTTCACTAGAGCAGAGAAGGGTCGGACGCGTTTGTTTGGGGCGGGGGGAGTCCGTGGTTAGATATCTAGGTTATCAGCAAACAGCGAGCCTGAACGTGATTTACGATAGAATAGCTTGACCTTACCCTCACTTAATCCTTCTCTGAACAAGAGACTAGAAATAATTAAATAACCCCTTTTTTACTATACAACTTGCGTATGTTGTTTCCAAACTAACGACGGCTACTATCAACGACCACAACTACAACTCGAATTTGACCCTATGCCACAAAATCTGCAAACACAAATATTGAGTTTTGCAAGCAAAGCGATATCTATTTTACTCTTGTATTTCAAAGATTGGCGCAAAATAATCTTCTTATTTATATTACTCGTCATAGATAATAGATAGGCATATCCTATCATTTCTGTAAAGAAGTGTAGTGTAGATTAAACACTTGAGTATAGTGTCTCACATCTTCCAGTCTTTGAAAATTGATTTCCAGGAAAGTTGCAATATAAATGATAACATGAGTGGGATTATTTTGTTACAAAGTGTCTGACATGTTTTCTTTCATGATGGAACAGGTCATTATCCCTTCATCTCGTCTTTGTCTCCACTAACTCTTTCAAAAAGACGCAACCCCTCATAAGCTCCATATATTTCCCTTGAAAAGATCAATGACCTGCACGCTATGCGATTATCCAATTACATCCACACATATTCGTAAATATACACGAATACGAATGCATATATATATATATATATTATATATATATATATATATATATATATATATATATAATATATATATATACAGGGTGTTTGGGATAAATTTTACATATTCATATTTGGTTATATTTCTCCATAGGCTGGAGGTATTAAGGCACACTACGCATCATTTAAAATCTTGGACCGTTCTTCATTCATATACGTAATGACAGATAGAATGGATGACTGGAACTCACTTGAATAATGGAAGAAATAATTTGTATCATGATGATCTGCGTCGGCTATCAAAATAAGGAGAATATGGTTGCTGCCCAATGCTAATGTAAAAACAATCAGGCATGAATTGGAGAATTGCAATAGAGACTAATAGGCTGTGGCTCGAAGAAAGCAACATAACAGACGATCCGATTGCATTCGTACAGTAGAATTCCTCGGAAATCTGCAGAAAAAAGTGTTGGAGGAACCTCAGATGCCTACGTGAAGTTGCTAAACACTGTAGTCAAGCCCTGGATGGTAGGCTATATGTATGGCAGTAGGATTCGGTCCCCTGCCACACCTCTGGTAAAAGTCAAGAACGGTTGTTAGCGAAATCTTTCTACTACTACACCAGTCCCAATGTTTGGCCTCCGAACTCCCCAGATCTTAACCCCATGGATTGTTATGTATGGAGCACTGTTGAGGAAGACACTAATCGCCCTGTCATCACTTCAAAAGCCCAGTTAATCGACAGAATTAAGGTAGTTTTTGAGTCCCTCCCCAGAGAATCTGTAACAACAGCTTGCTCCAGGTCCCGGAGCAGGGTAGAGGCGCTGATAGACACTAATAGCGGTTATTTTGAGTGAAACTTATTGACAGTACTGTAATTTCCGTGTCTGTTGAATTTCTTTACAATCCATTAAATTTGTCAAATTCTCTTCCAAACACCCAACACCCTATACACACAGACACACACAGACACACACACACACACACACACATATATATATATATATATATATATATATATATATATATATATATATATATATATATATATAGCGAAAGAGATCTCACACGAATTGTTACTCCTATGTATGTTGTGCGATGGTAAGATTTATATTATATACGCACAATCACACACACACACTCTCTCTCTCTCTCTCTCTCTCTCTCTCTCTCTCTCTCTCTCTCTCTCTCTCTCATGCATGCATACTCTCCCTTTCACTTTCTCACATACACACACTTACTTGTATATGAAGTATTAAAACTATTCGTAATTGATTTAAGTAACGAAAATACGATAGTATCTAAAACTATGAAATATTAGGTTAATTTGTTTGTCAGTTATACTCCTGCAATTGATACAATATGGCTTAGAGGAAAAAAGAACGAGGCATACAATTTTAGGGAAAAATGTGGTAAAGAAATATTGATTGAATCTACGATGCACATCCTGTAACAATAACCTAATAGCTCAGTTATGGAAGTTACACTGTTTCTTTTCTATGCGGTAGTCCATACTCTCTGACTATTTCCTGGGCTCGAACATGTACCACTTAAAGTGACACAGCTAACACATACCCCCTAACTTTGATAGCAAAACAGAAGTAAAGGAGGTTTTTGAGATCTGTTTACATATTGATACACTGCTAACCTCTGCGATTATACAGGCTGGCTCAAAATTATCAGATACATCTAATCATAATGGATATTATGTGTAACCGAAACTACGTCACAACGCTCTTTGCTTTTTACTTTATATTCTCGATGATCGTTATATACACATATTATTTATTAATGATGTCTAATATTCGTCTTGTAGAGTTAGATTTGCCACAAAACAGCCCATGTTATGAATGCGTTTAAAATCCTATAATGTGTGTTATATATCGGCCAAAAAATAAGTTTGCATAGTATATGTTGTAGATATTTTGCATACTGGTTTTGACAAAACTAGATTTAACGAATAATTACTTGGTGTTATTGATTTCTAATCGTATTGCTTTATTCTCAAACCTATTATAACGATCATATTTATAATTTTATATAGAAATCAATTAAAATGAAATAAAAATAAGTGTAACCTTTTTTATATGTATTCTTATTTAGTTTTAAACGTTTTTCTAATTTAATATTATATTTTATTAAATTAATATTTGAATACTTGCGCCAGGAGGGAGCTAATTTTTGCTAGTTTAGAAAATGAAATCCTTTTTTTTTCAATTATTTGTTCTATTTTGCTTATATAAAATCTACAAAATGATTCCAATTATTTTGCCCCCTTCCCTATACAAGAAAAATTCTACCGATTTTCTATTCAGTGTATTATAGATAATTTTTTTACTGTCGTATCTTTAGATTGCAAACAACAGAATCAGCGATATGATAAACTCTTCGTGTGCTCCCGTTTATAGACCACGGGAAATCACAACCTAAGAAAGAAAAAAAAAACTAAGAAGAAGTAAATTAATGCAATATGGCGGAAAAAGCGAGAGAAAAAAACGAGCCATGAAATCTCAAGGAACAATCTGTTAGACAAATATTGATTGAATTTGCGAAGACGCAATGAAGAATGGAAAGACGCACAACGACAAAGTGGAATTCCGCAGGAAGAGATTGATGATCATGATACGTTTGTTGCATGAAATGTCGAATAAAGGCAAACTTTTATTTAAACGGATATACACATTTTTAATAAGGGAGAATCAGTTTCGGTTTATAACAATAAAGGTGGGAACTATTTAATAAGCGAGATAACGTCTTTAGACGTCACGGTTTTATTGTGCGAATACCTATTAAATGCACATAATGTTATATGCAAAAAACGTAAACAGGACAAAGATATATATATATATATATATATATATATATATATATATATATATACACACACACATATATCCATATATATATATATATTCTTTTTTTTCTTGGTGAGTAATACGGTCTCATTATACATAGGTGTGGAAATTTACCAGTCGGAGATAATATTGTCCCGTGTACGAAAAAAACACACAAAAAACGCAAAATAAACAACAAAATGAAAAGTGAAGCAGCCAAGAATATGTGCTAAATAGGTTAGTTGGTTGGTTGGATGGTTGGTAGATTGGTTGGTTTTTACGGCA
>CM042138.1:3194570-3212070 GCA_023376005.1 Doryteuthis pealeii | reverse complement strand
AGATGCGATGTAGGAACTGGACGGACGCAAGGTTTGACTGACGTGCCCGGATGTTAGGCTAATATGCCCATAAAATAACAAGTGAGTCGAGCGCTGGGCAGTCAGAAGTCAGCAGCAGCAGAAGCAGTCGATGACGAAGCGCTTTTCAGTAAAGAAATGGATTCGAGTCGAACAGAAACAAAACTAAATAGGAAATGTGATTTTGAACTGCTAAAGATTATTTCGACTACGACGACGGATTTTCCAGCTGCTAGACGAAGAATGTGTTGACCAACAGACTGACTTGTGAGAAGACTGAGAACTCGCTTGTTTTTGGTTCCCCCTTGGCGGGAGCTTGTTGATCAAAGGTCTATTTCGCCCCATATATTTTCCCCCCTTCTATACCAGATATATAATTCGAGAGAGTTCTCGTGTGATAGTGAGACACACAGACAGATAGAATTAAGAATGTGACCTACTTGCTTCCATTTATTTTTTCTATTTCTTCCTTTCGGCTATGATCGTCTAGTAGTGCCTCCTTTACTTGTTTGGCCGGCTGTCATCCTATCCTCTCTTCTATCTTCTTACTATGTTGCTGTCTCTAAATAAGGGCTTCTTTTTAACTCATGCTTTAATCAACTACAATACTTTGTTTTTCTTTGATCAAGATTTTATTACTGCCCATTCTGATTAACCGCGCGGTTGAGCCAACCTCAACAGAACACGTCTGTTCTGCTTGTCATTTAGGTTGAAACTGACTACCTAACTAGTCAAATCACGTGACGTGCGAGATATCCGCCTTTACCAACGGTCTGGTCTTTTTCCAACGGAAACCAACCCGCATACGTTCTGATTTGAAGGCCAATGTCCCCTTATTCTACAGGGGTTTGTCAATAATTTATGCTACCAAATAAATTATGCAACAGTTCAATATCATCCATTGTCAACCCAGTGCATCAGTAGCCCAGATTGGATCTATGTGGTAATCTCCTGGTCTATTACTAATGAAATGGGGGAGGGACTTCCTTGTTGTCCGTTTGATAACAACAATAGGTCACATAGCAAACTTTACTTTTTCTTATTCCATTTATAATCATAGTATCAAAACAGAATTAGTTTGTCAGACATCTAATTTGATCCATATATATATATATATATATATATATATATATATATATATATTTGGAGGATATGTGCTTAATTGAAGTCGTACCTAATTTTGAAATTTAATTAGTTAATAATTAATGAATTTTAGGCGGGCATATATGTTCAAATGTAAGGCTAAACGAATCGAGAAAATGTCAATCCCTGAATGTACATTTCGACCTATTAGGTCTCATCAGCAAGGTTATAGACATGGGAGACTGCTCTGTGTGTCATGTCTATAACCTTGCTGATGAGACCTAATAGGTCGAAATGTACATTCAGGGATTGACATTTTCTCGATTCGTTTAGCCTTACATTTGAACATATATGCCCGCCTAAAATTCATTAATTATTAACTAATTAAATTTCAAAATTAGGAACGACTTCAATTAAGCACATATCCTCCAAAAATTGTCGGCTTAAAGCCATAAAAAATTAAACATACTTGTTTGTTTACTTAACCTCATATCTATCTATCTATCTATCTCTTTCTCTCTCTCTCTCTCTCTCTCTATATATATATATATATATATATATATATATATGAGAAGTAAACAAACAATGTGTTTGATATGGCTATTTTTAGCCGACAATTTTTGGGATAAAATGTGCTTAATTGAAGTCGTACCTAATTTTGAAAATTAATTAATTGATAATTAATGAATTAGGCGGGCATACCTATTCAAATGTAAGGCTAAACAAACCGAGAAAAATCAATCTGTATGTATATTTCAGCCTATCAGGCCTTATCGGCAGAGCTATAGACAGGAAGACTGCTATATATATATATATATATCGTTGTCCATCAATATGTTTGCATTTATATCCGAGTCTGGCACACTGAAATTAATCAATTTATATAAAGTTAACAATTAATAACTAACGTGAGACGAATCTGCTTCACGAGGGCAACATTATGATACCCAATAACAAAAAACACTTGCAACCGTGTAAATAAGTTATGATTTCTACGATGTAGTGTTTAAAAATATATATACTCAAATCTTGTCCCAGAATTACTTGAAGGAATCATATAATTATTTTAAAAATAAATTTTATTTTTTAAAACTGAAAATAATAGTCTTTTAAAGACACAAAAATTGTGTGTACAGAATATGTAACGGTTTGCTCTAAGCTTTTGTTTAATTACATATTAACTTTTCAAGCATTTCGCCGAGAGAAATGTAATATGACATTAAGCTTTTCCAGGATAAGTAATTTACGTATACAAAAATAAACTATTTTCCTCAAGATAGCAGTGTCATGCTTTCAAATTTTCAAATTAAAGTCATATCCTTAATATTAAGAAGGCAACAAACTTTCCAAAATTATTTCCTCAGTTCAAGTAATAATATCCTACAGGATTCTAAATAAAGAAACTAATTTCCATTTATCATATATTCAGTCCTTACAAATACAAACTTTGCACGAGTAAGAAGCTTATGAATGGGATTGTTTCCGTTTTAACAAATGGGGTTTACTGCTTTAGAAATTTATTCTAATTTTGAAACAGATTTTATGCTAAAATTACTTAAGATGTGTAAATCGCAGAAGATCTAATAAAACATTACGGATACATTAAAGATCAGTTTTATTTCTTAAAGAAAGAGTCATGACGGTTATCCATCTTATTTGAGTGAACAAAAAAATCAAGTATTCATAAACATTTTCTTGGATACGACTACTAGCCACTATACCAGATATATTGTTTTTGCACTTAAGGTGGGTTGGCACACCTACAATCAGCTCCTCATTTTACCGCGCAGACCCAAGCTATTTTATTCATGCACTGAGTTGGTGCAGACTGGTATTGAACTCTTAACGTTGTGGTTCCTAGGCGAATGTTCAACCGATGATAATAGCAGATCTTCTATATAGAGGGTGATAAGAGAGAGAGTGAATGAGAGATAGAGAGGAGAGATAGATAGATAGATATGTATAGATATACACCCACACACACACATATATATATATATATATATATATATATGGGTACCAAAAAACAAAACAGGCCGGACTTTCAAAAGAAAGTCTGTTTTTTTATACGTTATACATTCAATAGAATAGAAAAATTATCAATGCGCCTATGAAATACTAAATTTAAGAAAACATGTTAGTCATTGATTTTTAGTGAGACCTGGTGTAATGGGCAATGTAATGGAAATTGAAAACAAGAACCCATGATGTTGTCATTAGTTTGGAATCAGTTTCCATTTGTCATTGGTCATAATAAACAAAACAAAACACAATTCATCGTTATATCAGTCAGAGATTTAAGAAGAATATTTTTTATACATTCTCTAATCTGAAGCGTCACATTTTAGAATCCGGTGAGCCATCGTTGGGCTATGTTCGTGTTGCTGTTGTTGTTGTTCAAAGAATCCTGGTGTTATTCCAAGTTTGTAGTTTTTTCTGGTGTTAATCAAAGTCTATAGTATTTCTGGTTAGATGGTTGGTTGGTTAGTTTTGGTTGGTTGGTTGGTTGAGTTTCACGGCATGTCAACCCTTGTTGGGTCATTTTATGTCGAAGACGTTTGTTTTATTCATTCTACACGAGTACACATTTTTTTTAACTCAATGTTTTTAAAACACATTTTAAAACACATTTTGTACTATTTAACCCATATATGGGACCTTAATAGGTACTACCAATCCGTATTCTTTCTGGTATTAATCCAAGTCTATAGGATTTCTGGTGTTAATCCAAACCTGTAGTCTTTCTGGTGATATATAATATCGACGACAGTAGTAAGCCTTTATTGTAATCCAAAAATAAATATTTTTGAGTGCAGCGACCTTAAATGCTTTTTGTCTTTTCATCACATTGGCTAATTTTCTACCGGAATTTACGGCTAATGCTTGTAAACTTCTATGAATAGAAGTGACGATTGTACTTGTATCATAAACCAATCTGTTTCAACAACCAACTGCGGTCTAATGGTAAGCAAGCTAATATCACACACCTATTACATCAGGATATCGACTTCGATCCTGAATGACAGGGTCATACTCTGACCTTTGTCAATTACGTCATCATGACGATCAGGTTGGGTAAGTACAAATATACTATACAAATACAGTTTGGTTTTGTTTGTCTGGTAAGTGGCCTTCCGTCGATTATTTATGCCGAAAATTAACTGAAGTTTAATTTACGGACTATCATCATCATCATGTCGTGCTTGCAGCACGGGTATCCATGACAATCTCTCGCCAACCTTCCCTCTCATTCATTGCACCTGGGAGCTCCTCTGCAGAGCGGCCAGCATCTTTGCATAGCTGGTCAATGTAGGTCGTTGCTGGGTACCCCACTTGCATGTCCATGTGTTGGCTTCCACAGGAGAACGTCGCTAATGAGTTCATCCTTGCTTCTCCAGCAGTGTCCTGCATGCCTTGTCCGTCTCACTCAGGTGGTTTGTGAGATGGGGGGCAGGTGACCGTACAGCTGTTTCTTGTGGGGTGCTGTTTCCACGACTTGTTCAAGACTACACGGATCATTCTTGTGCAGCTCCCATCCAGCTTATTCTCAAGACGCTTCATTAAAATCCAGGTGGTGCAGCCATATAGCAGCACCGACACAACCACAACCACAGCCTGAAGAACTGTCGCTTTGTGATACAATTTTATTGTTTAAAGTATTACCTATTAGTTGCAAGCAATAATATCGTTTCAAATATCTAAAGCAGTTATATGATTTCAAGTAACTAATAAAAGTAATCTTTTTAAACGTAGCTGTTTTTTTTTTTCAATATAATATTTTTCACTCAGTGAGATGGTTTCAAATGTTTCTATATAATACTAATCATATTCAAAAATATTTCTTGACCATTTAAAGAGGGCCTTACAGGTATGGCCACCTCGGTTAGTGTCGAGCTGGGAGCAATAGCATCAAAGATATGGAACCTCATATATTGACCCCGCCCTTTTCAGCGGGCCATCTATAGGGAATTCAGTCGCCCTCTTCCATTCGAGAAGGAGAACACACACACAATGAGATGGTTTCAAGTATTCCTATATAATACTAAAGATTTTCAAACATATTGGATGTCGAATACTTGCTGAATTGGCACGGGTGAATACCGAACTAGGAACCGTGTGATTTGAGCCGGATGCTCTACCGAGATGACAGTATAAAACATAATATTATTCTAGTATTTTTGTATCACTCAGCCTATTCTATTTAACAAGGAGAACATACACACTGTGAGATGGTTTCAAGTATTCCTATATAATACTAATATATTTTCAAATATATTGAATGCTTAATACTCGCTGAGTTGGTAAAGGCTAGTATCAAAATAGGAAACGTGTTGGCTACTTTACTGAGATGGCCGTATAAAAGCCATGTATTTCTAGTATTTTTTGTATCACTCAGCCTATTCCATTTGACAAGGAGAGCACACGCACAAAGTGAATGGTTTCAAATATTCCTATATAATACTAAAGATTTTCAAACATAATGAATGCCTAATACTCAGGGAGTTGGCAAAGGCCAGTATTGAACTAGGAACCTTGTGGTTACTAGCCAGATGCTCTGCCGTTTAAAAGTTATGAACTTCTAGTATTTTTTGTATCACTCAGGCTATTCCATTCAACTAAGAGAGCACACGCACACAGTGAATGGTTTCAACTATTCCTATATAATACTAAATCTTTTTAAACATACTGGATGCCTTGAACTTGCTGGGTTGGTAGTATCGAACTAGCAAGCTTGTGTTTACTAGCCGGATGCTCTACCTGAGATAGCCGTATAAGAATTCGTGTACTTCTATTTTTTTCGACTCACGTGTGAACTGGCATCTTGATAAAATTTAGTTATGTCAACGAAATGAGGAACGGAAGTGATAGCTGGAAATTCGCAGTGATGAACTGACAATTCATTGATCGGTCGTTAACAATTAGACGAATCGCGATCGAATTTCTCCCGTGTCATGTTGTCTTGTCTTGTTTTGCTATTCTGATTTCTTTTTAGTTTTTCCACCTTTTACACAGTTTCGTGTGATTGATGCGATGACGTTAGTGATTGCACGCTGCTGAAGACATGTGAGCTAATTTAGTTCTCACCCTTAGATAACATACGTTAGAACCTCCTTCCACAGACAGGTTTGGCTCTGCATGTATGATTGGAAGGAAATGTGCGTGTGTGTGTGTGTGTGTGTGTGTGTCTGTGTGAGTATGTGTGTCAGTGTTTGATCTGTGTCCTTCTGAGTGTGCAGTTTATTTTTGTTTGAGAAAGTATCTAATGTTCGTACATGTGTCTGTCTGCGAACGTGCTTTTATATACGGGATTGCAGTTAGTAAGATATTACCCCTAGATACACGCACTCATGCCCATCCGCACACACGCACACATTTACACACACACACACACAAACACAAACACACACACACACACACACACACACACACCACATATATATATATATATATAATATATATATATATATATACCACTGATGAACAGAAGCTATCTCATTTAATACATGCTGTTATTAAAATTAAGCCCTACCTAATATTTTTATGTATTGATGTATAATAAAGAATAGATTATATATATATATATATATATATATATATATATATATATATATATATATATAATGAGTTTAAAATTGACAATATATTCTACTATATTTATAAGTAAATAGAGTTTGTTAGGGTGGATAGAGCATGTTATCTAAGTTTCGGTAGTGTGGAGATGAATTTAACGCTGCTTGGGTATTGACAGTCATGCGATTTTCAAAACAAGTGCACCTCGTTTTAGAATCGCATAAGCAAAAAACTGTCTATAACCAAGTATAGTTAAGTACATTATATATATATATATATATATATATATATATATATATATATATATTTGTGTATGTGTGTGTGTGTGTGTGTGTGTGTGTGTGTGTGTGTGTGTGTGTGTGTGTGTGTGTGTCTGTCTGTCTGTATGTATGTATGTATGTTTTGTGTGTCTGAAAGAAAATATAATTTTTAATAAGTAGTAGATGTGTGGCATCATTCCTGAGGCAAATCATATCCATTTACTTTTTTCAAATGTGTTATATATATATATATATATATATATATATATATATATATATATATATATATATATATATATATATATATAAATTACTTCCTGCCTCAAGTGACGTTAGACACTAATATTTCATTCTTCATTGTTTTTGTTTTTTATTGAATTCACACGTTGCAAACTTTCCCCTTCCTTTCAGCCAATTAATATACCTTGTTTTACTTGTAACCCACATCTGTAAGACAATATTTCTGATGCAAATTTAGCTTTGGTCTTATTGCATAATTTAGATGTTGGTAAACTAATGTAAAATCTCTGTTAATCTCAGGCCAATTCAATAATCAATACAGACATGACGTCAATGTTATAAATAACACTGGAATAATATATATATGCTATTATTGTTATTTTAAACTGTTTAATTGATAAATATGAAATATGAAATTAGATGCTATAATACATAAAGTCGACGGGGCAGCCTAAAGTCGGTATCAGCCAGTCAGCGAGGGAGTCTATCCCCTTTTCAATAGCTCTAGACCAAGGAGATTGTTTTAGCATCTGAGTTGGTGCGCCACACCTACCACCAGCTCCTTACTTTACCGCACAGATCCCTGTGCTACTCATACGCTGAGTTGGCGGGGACCGGTATCGAACTAGGAACCTTGTGATTTCTAGCCGAACGCTCTACCGACTGAGCTAAATAAGCGTTAAAATTCAAGTCACCACTAATAGAAAAGAGTTAGAATAATTCCTAACATTAAAACATTCCTAAATGAATAAAATAAACATCTAGATACGTAAAGTAAAAGTAAAGTCGTCGGGGCAGCCTAAAGTCGGTATCAGCCAGACAGCGAGGGGTCTATCCCCTTTTCACTAGCGCTAGGAGATTGTTTTTGGCGTCTGAAGTGGAGCGCCACACCTACCACCAGCTCCTTACTTTACCGCACAGATCCCTGTGCTACTCATACGCTGAGTTGGCGAGGGGCGGTATCGAACTAGGAACTTGTGGTTTCTAGCCGAACGCTCTACCGACTGAGCTAACCCGGCCCCTTGATACGTAGATACATATAATAGTCGATAGTTAACAATTTTAGTAACACTTAGTTTAATATTTGAATGTAAAATACATGTACTGTAACTGTTACGAAATTAGCGCAGTGCAAATTTTAAAACAAAAGAAAAAAACAAGAAAGATGAGAAAATTTGGCTCTGGAGCGCCTTCAGGTTGTCCGTAGCGTTCTATTAATCCCCGAAGTCAGTCTAGCGAGGGAAACAAAGAGGAAAAAGAGAAAGTAACAGCAACAGAGAACCGGCACCACATCAACGTCTTCAGGAGTGGTCCTCACACGTGACATCTGAAGTCGAAAATGGTTTCAAACATTTAGCTTTCACAGTCGCAGAAAACACAGCGCTAGAATGTAACTTCAGGTCAGAAGAATTTTACAGTCTTCCGAGACTGATGCCGATGATGATAAATATATATATATTATTTCATAATTTTACTTCTTTTTTGTATTTTGTTTTGTGGCGTGAGTTAAACAGGAACAAAAAATGGCATTCGAGCGTAAGAAATAGGTTACGGCGCATTACATTTGTCTACAATTTCAGTAAAAAGAAATTGACGTATTGAATCACATTCAAAGACCTAAGTAGCATGCATTGTTTACAGCGTTATTTTCTCTAAGGCCAGTATTCCATTGTGAAAGCAATGTTATTGAAATGTGTAAGAAAAAAATTCCTCTCATATGCGTTAAAAAGGACAATTAAGATATGAAAAAATGAAAATTATTTTTTTAAAGTTCAAGATCACAAAAAGAAAGACACTATAGATAAAAAAGTTCCTAAAATAGAACTGTGAGGAATCACAGTATTTCTTGATATAATGTACTTAAATTCAGTAAAGTGTTCAATGTAAAGTACAAGAGTAGAAAGATAACAGTACACTCTATTTAATCAAATCATGCGTTAACCCGTATATTTCGAAGAATATATCCACATTGTGTTGTATATATATATATATATATATATATATATATATATATATATATATATATATATATATATATATAGATAGATAGATAGATAGATAGATATATATATCCGATTGCCGCTTTAACTTTTCCGTCGCAGTGGCGTCAGTAAATAATCTTAATATATTAAAAATATAGAGCAGTAATAATAATTTATCTATATTATTGTTAGATGAAAAATACAGGGTCTACAATGGTTTCAATCAAAAAATGATCTCCTCAGGACCCCAGTCTACATTAAGCGTTCAACCGTTATTATCCGATAAATATATTCAATTTTATTATTCGATAAATATATTATTATTCGATAAAAATATTCAATTTTAACTGAGGAATTACATCAACTTGGTTAATGTAGTGGGGTCCTTAGGAGATCATTTTTTGATTGAAACCATGGTTGACCCTTTAATTTCCATCTAACAATAATATTAATAGTATTATATATATATATATATATATATATATATATATATATATATATATATATATATACTAGACAAAACGTGACACATTGGGTCACCCATTAACCTCTGGGTTAAATAATTGCGATTAGGGAAGAGGGAGTTAGTAAAGTGAATTATTTCTTTTTAGATAAATACGACCGGACGAAATATTAATATCATTTTGTTAGCTTTCTAAGAAAGGAAATGTTTGACCTCATTGCTTCTTGGGAAATTTAACATAGAAATACATTTCAAATCCTCCCGACTGTCTCTCTCTCTCTCACTCTCTCTACTCTAGAGAGAAACTAACATTATATAAGGAGGTCCATGACCGGACTAAAAGAAATAGGAACATCAGAGAGTGTTTTCAGACATATTTTCATCCAAGGGTAAATAGTTATGGACATTTTCGTGAAATCGGACCATTAATTGATTTTTCATAGAATTTAAAAAAAACTTCTTGTTGTAAATTTTATTTGATTCAACGGTACAAATATGAAAACTTTTTTTTCAGTCATAATTTTCATTATTTCCGTAAGCTTAATTTTTTTTAAATCTTTAGGAGTTGGTCTAATGTTTCTTCTTTCGAATGGAAAAAGTTTTTTCAAGATAATATTAATTTTTATTAAAGTTTCATTGTGTTAAATATAGGGGGGGGGTAAATTTCACATGGAAAATTGGTGTTACCTAAATAAGCCCTTTTATCTTAACGGTTTTTAGAAAAAAAATTGGAAGTGGTGACTTAATTTTTTAAAATCTGTCTATATATTATTAGAATTATATTTTCAAGTTACATACATTAGAAACATGTTTATTTTATGTTTGTTTAATGTTTAGTGTTTAAACACTAAACTTCATGTAAGTTATTCAACTACCTCGTATTTTTACTTTTAAAATTTTATTATCGTTTCATACATTTACTTGTTATTGTAATTTTAAAATTAATTATATAAAAGATGCTTGATTATTATTAAAACATTGTAACAATTGCAGTAGATTGTATTTCGCATTTAAATGTTAAGCTAGGTATACCAAAGAAATCGTTTGCTACGTTTTTAAAAACGAATTAAAATTAATTAAATCTATTATTCAAGGTCAAACTTTTGTCTAAATCGATAAGTAGTAACATAATGACCATCATTAAAAAAAAGAAAAATATTATTACATATGCAGTTTATTTTTAATGCATTTAAAAAGAATTTGTTTTGCTCAATTTTGATGCGATCCGCCATTCTGTCTCTTTTTTAAGGGTTTTAAGCGCTTGTTTACAATTTTAATGTAACATTCGCGAATGGAAAAAAAATACCAAAAAAATCAGGTAATTATCCGATTTTAATGAATTTTCAGTATTGATTATCAATTAATGAATTTTTAGTGCATCAGTTATTTTATTTAAAAATTTAATTTAGTATTTTTGCTATGAAAAATTAATATATAAAATTCATTTAAAATATGAAAAGCCTGATGTTAAGTTCAAAATGTTATATTTCTAGATTCTAGAAATAAATATCTACTTAATGCAAACCTTATTTTAGTACTTCAAAGTATATGTTTTGAAGAAAAACTCTATTGAAAATGCCCCCCCCCCCTTTTAAGCAGAAAAATATCGATGTATAATTTTTTCTTTTATAAGATAATAGCCAATTAAATAATTATCGAAATGAGTAAAAAAGAAATCTCCAAAAAATCAATTATTTATTATTTTCTTACATTTTATTTTTCGATTTTCGGTACTAATTTTCTCATAGAAAAGCCACGGTAAATTTCTTTTCTATTCATAACTTGGGTTATCAATTTATACTGTAATCAGTAAACTATAAGACCAACCCGAACAAATGTTACGCCCCCAACATAAGGGGGAGGGTCAAAATCAAGTAACCTGAAAAAATGAGAACGTTTTGAAATAAAATGAGTAATGTATTATAAAGATCATTCATTGATAAATAAACACTGAAAAATTAGTTAAAATCCGATAATTCCCTGATTTTTGGTAAATTATTTTCTGGAGGGGGGGGGGGGCTAAAGTCATTTTGTCAAAAACGCATTTTAGGCCCATTTTAGGTCTACCTATGTTAAGTTAAGTGTTACTAAAAACACTTTCGACTACTATATGTATGTATTTATTTAGATTTTATTTTACTTTTTAAAGAATTTCGTAAATAACTTACGAAATTCACACAAACACTGTTTGTTCACTTATTTAAAATAAGTAAACAAACAGTGTTTGTGTGAATTTCGTAATTTTGAAGATAATATTAACCTTTATTCAAGTTTCCTTTTTTAAGCGCTAATAATTTGCGATTTTTTGTTTGTTTGTTTACAACATTGAGAATAATGTTCTAACTCTTTCGTACGTAAGACAATTTTAAATTCAGTTTTTAATTGCTTGTTTAAGTCAAAAATAAAATGTAACATTGTGATTTATTAATTTATTTGAGCAACAAAAATAACAAAGACAAACTAAATATTATATTTCGCGTTTGAATTTCGTTAGTATCCTCTTATTTTATTTGCTTGAAGGATTTTTTTCAAAAACTTTTTTTCGTGCGTAATATAATTTTAAATTCAGTTTTTGTAACTGCTAATTCGCATATTAATTCAAATTTGATTCGCTGATTAAAAATGGATATATTTTATTCTAAGAAATGTGAAAATATTCGTAAAAATATTGATAAAAAGATTTTCATTTTTCTTTTTTACATATAAACAAACGCATTCAACAACTCAGTAGAAATAGAGCGGACATACAAAAACAGGCAGCAGGGTGATGCGTGCCTGCTGATTGTAGCTGGAATATCAGCAGGAGCTGCTATGTCATAGCTATCAAAAAATCGTTTGATTTTTGTTTGATTAATTAATTATGTCTCTTAATCAGTAAAAATCAATAACCAAATTTGGAGTGTTTATTTGTTAGAACGATATCAATGTGTATGCAAGATTTTGAATCTGAGTGACCTCCCGTTTTGAAGTTATATGTTGACACATACATACCAAAATCTCTCCTTTATATATTTAGATATATGCGTGTGTGTGTGTGCGCGTGGGCGTGTGTGGTTAAGAATAGAGAGGAAATTGTTGACAAAAACAACCTAAACAAGCAGATGTAGGAGAAATATTCTGTTGCACATTGGCGGCGAACTTCTTCAGTATTCTATTTAATTATTTTTATATATTTCTTAATAAAATCCTGAAAAAGTCGCAGAAGTGTGTGTGTTTAAGATATTGTATCACTGGATCTTGTGCAAGTATCAACGCCCCTGGGGTTTTATCGATCTAATTCCTTCCTGTATCAATACTGATTATTGTGATCAATATAAAATATATTAAGTGAGTGTTTGTAATTTTTATCACGTTGCTTATTCTAAATGAGATATCGATCTACTACTGACATTTAAAATGCCTGTTTCAACATTATAGAATATCATATTACTGTTAGGATTATCCATGTGCTCCGTAGGGCATATTTTCATCAGAATCATATAGATGACTTACCATGAGTGATATCCGATATATATATATATATATATATATATATATATATATATATATATATATATACAAGGTGTGTCAAAAAAGTATCTAGATTTTTAATACTTTTTGACACACCTTGTATTCTGTAAAAAATAACGTTCCATTCATTATTGGTTTCTATCTTGGTAAATACAGCTTTGAACTTGGTACTTTTCGACACACCTTGTATTCTATAAAAATAACGTTCCATTTATTCTTCATTTCGATCTTGGTAAATACAGCTTTGAACTCTGTCCTCAAGCATCACGGGTCACCACCCACGGTTAACAGATGGCCCCATTTGGAAGAATCTTACCCCTCTGCAGAGGTGCAGTCTGTGCATTCTAACGCCTCAGCCGACAGGACGGGGAGAAACAAGCTCACCATATTTGTACTCAAACAGGAAATCTGACTAATACCTGTCGAATACTAGCGGTGGGATAATTATGTGTCTGCTCTAAATGTTTAAAAAAAAGTTTTATGTTTTGAAAAGCCAGGCGTGTTAAAATGCCTGGCTCTTTTGAAATCAAACGCGTTGGTCTTTAGACGGCGGTTCTTGTTAAAATAAAGCTGAAACATTAAAGTATGAAGCCCCCTTTACAAAATAAGAAAATATCAAAAGGAAAAATAAAGATAATTGGCCTGATATTAGGAATTAGAAAAGTGGGATTAATAGTCGAGTGAGATGTGCCAAACAAATAAGCAACGATAACAATGCACCCGATAATGAAAACAACTTTCTCGGCTACGAAATCATTGATGAATATTTAAACGAAATTATTTTTTCTATCCGTCGTCTTTCCCATTACAAGAAATGAATAATTAAATTTATTCTGTCAAGTGATTTGAAGTTGGATCCTACGTGAATTTCGATTTTAATCCATCAGTTTAGGACATCACCTAGTGTTGAATAATTAATTATATTCTCATTCAATGTCAGATGGGACTCAAAAAAATCGCAGCAAAAAATCAGAGACACAGAGAGAGAGAGAGAGAGAGAGAGAGAGAGAGAGAGTAAAAGAGACGGATAATGAGAAGAAAGAGAGAGAGAGAGAGAGAGAGAGAGATAATGAGAAGAAAGAGAGAGAGAGAGAGAGGAGAGAGAGAGAGAGAGTAAAAGAGACGGATAATGAGAAGAAAGAGAGAGAGAGAGAGAGAGAGAGAGAGAGTAAAAGAGACGGATAATGAGAGAAAGATAGAGAGAGAGAGAGCGGATAATGAGAAGAAAGAGAGAGAGAGAGAAAGAGACGGAGAGACAGGAGAGAGAGTAAAAGAGACGGATAATGAGAAGAAAGAGAGAGAGTAGAGACGGATAATGAGAAGAAAGAGAGAGTAAAAGAGACGGATAATGAGAAGAAAGAGAGAGAGAGAGAGAGTAAAAGAGACGGATAATGAGAAGAAAGAGAGAGAGAGAAAGAGACGGAGAGAATGAAAAACAGAGAAAGAGAGAGTAAAAGAGACGGATAATGAGAAGATAAGAGAGAGTGAGAGAGATAGCGAGTAAAAGAGACAGAGAGTGAAAAGAAAGAGAGAAAAAGAGAGAGAGAAAGGAGGAATATAGAGTAGGAGAGGGGAAGAGAGAGAGTGAGAGTGAGCGAGATTGGGAGACACAGTGAGAGACAAAGAGTGAAAGACAGAGAAAAAGAAAAAAGAAAAACAGTAAGAGAAAGTGAGAGAGATAGCGACTGAAAGAGATATAAAAAAATCAGAGAAATAGAGAGAGAGAGAGAGAGAGAGAGAGAGAGAGAGAGAGAGAGAGAGAGAGAAAATGAGGGAGTGAGAGAGAATGTGTGTGAGAGAAAAGAGAGAGATTTGTCTTACATTTTATTCGTTCATTCACCCACAAAATATCGAAACAAAATGTACACAACATCACTTCAACACGTCCACAATACAAAATAGAAATAGACATGGAAGAGAACCATCTTCATCAACAGCATCAAATTATTTTTTTCTTCAGATACGCTAATTAACCTGATATTCACACATATATATATATATATAATATATATATATATATATTATATAATATATATATATATATATATATATGTCTGAATAAGTATGAATAATTATGAAGCAAGGATAAACCAAAAAAGTATTTTTCAATATATATGTGTATATTGTACATATATATGTGTGTGTAGGTATATGTATGTGTATATGTGTGTGTATATATATGTGTGTGTGTATGTGTATGTATATATGTATATGCGTGCATGTGTATGTATATATGTATATGTGTATGTGTATATATATATATATATGTATATATGTATGTATATATATGTAATGTGTGTATGTATTATATATATGTATATGTATGATTATATATATATATATATATAATATATATATATATATATATATATATATATATATATATATATATAAGTGTATTTAGGCAGCATTTTTTTCTTTTATACAGGTTTCATTGAATTGAACAGACAATTCCTGTCTGACAAGTCTTTCATTGATCCGTTCTAATCTTCGGGCCATCCTTCTGGTGTCAGGGTGGAACTGGTATACCAGTCCACCGAAGGTTTTGTCACTAGTGCTTTCGGCAATGCACTTTGCCATCCTCAGGTGGGAAAACGATGGAATAGTTTTCATGTCTCGTTTTTAACGAGAACGAGTAGAAGCAAGGAATTAGTGGGAGGTAATATCAATTGGTAGTGGGAGGTTTTGAATGGTAGTAGTTTGAACAAACCACCTGAGGATGGCAAAGTGCATTGCTGAAAGCGCTAGTGACGAAATATTCGGTGGACTAGTATACCAGTTCCACCCTGACACCAGAAAATTGGCCCGAAGACTAGAACGGATCGACGAAAGATTTGTCAGACAGGAATTGTCTGTTCAATTCATTGAAACATATATATATATATATATATATATATATATATATATATACAATAATTTGTTTTTTATTTCTCAAAGAAGATTTTGAAAATGTATAAGTTTAAATTAAAAAGAATGTGTATGTTTCAAATTAACATTCCACGTTAACATTCATATCTACGATGCATCAACATCGTGTTTGTCATTCAACTTTTCAAAATGACGCAACAGTGTTCATTAACTGTGAAACTGTTTTTCAACGGTCATAATTACAATAGGGACAATTAATTATAATTAATAAATATATTGATTAATTCAGTGGATTCAACCCTGAAGATCCTCATGTTGAAACTCGAGTAAACGGACTGGATCTCTCTGGTGATCGGAAAATGTATAACCTAACGTTTATATTTAATAGTTTAGACTCCCCCCCCCCCCGTTACGGCAGCTGCCAAGTGGCCGAGAGGTTAAGAATTCGGGCGGACAAAAAGTCAGTCGGATTTCGATCATGGCCATAGGTAGTTGTTGTGTCTATCCACACTGAGGTGGCGTGAAATGCCGAAACACGGTGTCTGTGGATGACTTATATATATATATATATATATATATATATATATATATATATATTGATAGCTAGCTAGATAGATAGATGAACAAAAGCTGCAAACCTGTTAACAGGTGGATATACAAAAACCGATGTATGTATTTTCATTTTCTGGGAGACTGAAATCTCCTAAGGAACATTTAAATCTGTATACACACATTCTGCACCAAGTGTGTGTGTGTGTGTGTATACTACATTCTGCACAAAGAAAAAAATAAACAAAAACTCCAGTTACTAGAAGCTTTATACATAAAACAATACAAACCATTCTTAAACAAAATTAATTTCCAATGCAGTACACACATTTTAAAATGCCTATAGCACCTTTCCCGTCAATATATATATATACATATATATATATGTGTGTGTGTGTGTGTGTGTGTGTGTGTATGGAAAGGAAAAATAAACAAAGGAAAGAAAATGCTGAATGGATAAAATAGATTTTATTTTACTGACACGTGTTTTGGCCAGGAGTTTATCCATGCACACACGCAATCTTCCTTCTGGTCTAACACATGCTAGAAATGAGAAGATACTCAACTCCCACCTTGGGTTTTAGATCCGTCCTCTATCCTCAACTGATGTTTCTATTTGGGAAGGAATTGAGAATTCTAATTAGCATTTCATAGTTATCACCGTGATAATACAGTTTCTGGGTTATGTCTGATTTTTTCTGTCTATTCTCCCAAACTATACTTTATTATTTTTATTATCATACTGGCTGATAAGCAAAGACACAATCTTTTAACAATTTCCCTGATGCAATATTTTTTCCTTCCCGTCTGATTTCGTGTAATGTTGACGAAGCTAATAACGAGGACAGTTACAACAGAAGTATATATTAAAACACATCTGCCTTTCTGTTCCGTACGTCACCAAGGATATACTATTCCTAGCAAACTTTGTTTTTATTGAATACATAGGCCTATGT
>CM042138.1:3137070-3189570 GCA_023376005.1 Doryteuthis pealeii | reverse complement strand
GGAAATCGATTAACAAGAAGAAATAACTCTAATTTTATTCTTTACTTCCTAATTTAACTAGATAGTTAAATTAGGAAAATTTAGCAATGCACACGGGAGTGATGGAAGTGTAAGTTTCAATTGTTCTATTTTCTTATTATACCCCTCTCTGTTTCAAATCGTTTTATCTGCATTCCTATTTAGTTTCCTTAACCTTATTACATTAAAACTTGAATAATTGCACCTGGAAGGTGCATATATTTGCTAGTTTCTATAATAATTATACGCATTTAAGACGTTGGGTTTATTAGTTATAGATTTTAAGCCAACGCAGAGTGTATTATCTCTTTTTAAAAATCTATGATTTTAAATTATATCAGATCCAGGATAACAGCCTATCCATACGTGACGGTTTGGCGCGACACGATCCTCCGTAAATATCTTTTTTAATTTTTTTAAATTGATATAAATAATTATATAAAAATTCTTTCCATGTGTGTCTGGTTTTTGACCATATTCTCGAAAGATTGTGACATTATTGCGCAAAATTTGGTGCTGTTAAATATCTTTCTGATTTCTAAAAATGTTTTGTTCGATACTGCCGTCCAAAATTTAAAGCTATAAAAGCAAATTTTTGTTAAGTGATTGAAAGGCGAATTATTTGGAAAAGAGAAGAAAAGACGTCTGTTCACAAATGCAGCTAATACTATCAATAAGAATAATACCAAATTCCAGAAAATGACGCATGCACAGCGACAAATTCTTAAGGGAGTTCAGTTTTTGATGTTTTATATTTAAAATCGATATTTTGCATTCTTCTACTAAATGTAAAAAAGTATTAAACTTTATTTTACTTCGATTTTTTTAGCATCGGGTTAATGTTTAACTATCTTTCTATCAGTATATCGATTAGTCTAACCAGAAATACACACAAATATTCACGCTTACTCTTTCTATCTCTCTGTTTCTCTTTCAATCTGTGTCTCTGTGTCTGTCTGTCTGTCTGTCTGTCTGTCTCTCTCTCTCTCTCTCTTTCACACACACACACACACACACACACACACGCACACACACATACACGTACACATTATTACCCTGTCAGGCCTATGAATTTTAAATATCGACTGATACTTTCATAGGCATGTTAAGCCGTCTAGGATAATTGTATGGTTAGGGAATCCCGTTCATTATAGATTCTAACCAAAAATACACACACATATTCACGCTTACTCTTTCTATCTCTCTGTTTCTCTTTCACCCTGTGTCTTTCTGTCTATCTGTCTCTGTCTATGTCTCTGTCTGTCTATGTCTCTGTCTGTCTGTCTGTCTGTCTGTCTGCTCTCTCTCTCTCTCTCTCTCTCTCTCACACACACACACACACACACACACACACACACACAGAAACACACACGTACACATTATTAGCCTGTCAGACCTATGAATTTTAAATGTCGATTGATACTGTCATGGGCATGTTAAGCTGTCTAGGGATATTGCATGGTTAGAGAATTATATATTCATATTTGTATTTGTTTAATTGTATAATGAGATTATTCCTTTGCCCACAGATGAGATCTTAAGAGTTACTACCACTCTCACTTGAATTGACCTGTATGTAATTACAATGAAATGGTACTTAACACTCCAGAAATTTCCAGAACTGGTGCCGTACCACAGTTGTATCATAACCTATACATCCTAGCGTATCTAACCGTGCTGCAGGGATGCAATATAAGCCCCGTCGGGAGGGCAAAGGAAATATAGAATCTATTTCGATTTCTTATCTATTAATAATGGAGATTCGCTTCCGATTTTTGTCTGTAACACTGCTTACGTCACATTACCCAAAACCGTCATAACATACAATAAATACACTCAAAATTTGAACATGCAACATTAGACAGTTCTCATTGTTTTTAAAACAAGTTTTAATAAATACATGACTGGTTTTATATATCTATATATAGTTTGTTTTATCTTAATAAAACACTTTAAAGTGTACATTTCAATTTTTTTAATTCTTTAATCCACCCCTCAGGCAATATGTTTCAAAAATCTATTTTTACATCGCCAGGAGGGTGTTTTTTATTTTGCTAGTCTTTTGAATATATTTTCATGGCAGATTTACCCATTTGTCTGCAGATAATTCTTGAGCTGATGTTTAATTCTTCTGAGTGGAAGTTGAACTAAAAGTTTTTATGCAAATACATGTATTCATACGCAAGTATCACAATTGTGCATAGAGGTAAAGCCAGTCATAATTGTTACATTATTAAAGAATTTTATTACATGTCAAGTGGTAGCAATATGTTTCAAACAAGACCATCCTGAAGAAAACTGGAGTCCCTGGCATGCACGAAATACTTTTCCAACTCGACCTGAGATGGGCTGGCCACTTAAACAGATTGGGGGTGACAGACTACCAAAGCAGATTATGTACTCTCAGCTGAGAATGGGTTCACGTGGAATCGGTAGACCAAAGCTTAAGTACAAAGACAATATCAAGGGAAACTTGAAGGAGTTTAACCTTCCCATAGACAGTTAGCAAGACTCAACTAGCGACATAATAAATTGGAGGCAAATTATTCGCGTGGTGTCATCATCGGATACGATGAACAGCAAGTAATAATAATTGGAGGAGAGTAATAAAGAGATCAACAGAAAAACCTAAGCGCGGTCAACAAATACATAAATGAATGGAACCAAGTCGTACAATACATATTGTGGATGCATACAGGGTGGTCGTGGGTGATTCACTATATTCATCGCCGATTACAGAATCGTGTGCATCATATTCGGCTGGTTAACTACTTAATCGCTAATACTGAGAGATATCCATTTGCAATCATTGACAAAGGACTTGTAAAACTGAGTAGAACCAAGGAACAACCAAAGGATTCTTTACTAAGGATCGCTCTCTGCTTAACACAAAATATATCTGTGGGCCAAGCGCTCTTGCTTGAAGCCTAAAGGATGGCCACAAATATTGTAACAGGTTTGCCGAGTCCATTTATACGGTGATAACCATTATATAACACGCCACCACTGCTGCTCTTAGGAAACAAATGAATCTGAATCTTATAGGATATAGGTGAAATATTAGTGTCAGTTGAACTCATTTGGTTTGATAAGAAAACCAGTTTAAGATAAGGAAAACACTGGATGTAAATCTCTTGCAAACATTTCCTTTTCCAGATTAACAAGTTCATCCATAATGTATTGGTTTTGCACTTACGTTATCCAAAATCCAATTCGTTTAATCCCATTAATCGACACGTCTTATCAACGTTAAGGAAGTCATTTATCCAGTAGTGGACTAACAGAATAACTCTTCATTTAAAGATGGTGCGTCAATATAAATATACAGTGCAGGAAACAAATATTTGTACACATAATCTTTTTTCTTTTTTTAATTTATTGTATTTCCAACTAATGAATAAACATACTTTTCATATGATTAACGAAATAAATCTACGAGGAAATGGTTTGCTGAAAATAATTTAAATATCCTGAAAATGGCCAAGTCAGTCCCCACATTTAAACCCAGTCGAGAATCTCTAGTGTTATTTTAAAATTCAAATCCAGTTGAAAGCACTTAAAATATACCGGATGTGAAGACCATAAGGGAAAAAGAATGAAACAAAATACCCACTAAAATTAGCAAATCATTAATTGAGAAAGACAAGAAGAGTTTGATTGTTGTAGAAATGAATACAAGTATTAAATGAGTTTATATTATTTTTATTGTACGGATATTTTTTCACTAATTTAACTCGATGAACGGTATTTATTTCTACTAATCATTTTTTCTGTGTTATATACATATTTAGTTATTATGCATCTGTGTAAAGTTAAGTATATGAAACTTATGATTATTCATTTGTTGGAAATACAATAAATTTTAAATTTGTATGCGTACGAAGATTTGTTTCCCTGCACTGTATATATTAAAGAAAGATCCCACGTGTCTGCATGTATATTTGTGAAACGACCAAGGGAACGATCTTTTATAAAGAAGACTTTGTGGAGACAAGCACATAATATATATTATATAGTGTTTATATATATATATATATATATATATATATATATATATATATATATATTATATATTATATAGTATTATAAAATATACGCCCTATTTTTGTCCTAGAGGGTTTTAAAAATACCTTTTTACCCCTTTATTTTCTATAAGAAAACACAATAACCGTAGAGTCACGCGCGTGCTCATGAAACCACTTATATCTTTAATATCTGTTCGGCCTACATTTTAAAATTATATCTATCTCCATATATTATTTTGAAAACTAAGTGCGCTCGCCATGGGCATATCCTTCTGTCTTTTCAAAGTGTCTTAGCTTTTTTGATTAAAATCGCAATGGGAGTAGTTTGCAAGCAGAATCGAGATAATAGTAAATTAGTCAAGCTTGCAAATTAGAAATTTATTTTATTTTATTGATTTCATGTTTTCCATACAGCAATGATAAACTGGAATGAATATATCAAATTATAAAACCTACGATAAATGTATGTATATGCCAACATATATAGATATAGAATATACATTGCGTATATATTATAAGCACACATTAATATAAATGTATTTGTAAACTTATACATTTATAACTCTAAAGATATACATACGTACGCGTATATATGATAAGCACACACAAAAATGTATACACATGAATATGTATGTATATATATATATATATATATATATATATATATATATATATATATATATATATCCATAAATACGTATACGACTTTATATCTTAGTTACGTTTTGTGATTAGCTTTCATTTTTTAATTATATATTTACTTCAGTTATTTTTATATGATTCTCGTTGCTTTCTAATTAGAGATTACATATATTTTGACGAACTTAATACAAATTATTTTTCTGGTACTGTCGATCACGTGTATTTCCTTGAAATCAATATATACACTTTACAGAAAAAATGACGATATTTTCGTAAGATTCTTAATCTGTACCGTGAAAATACTGTATCCAGCTATACATTATTCTCTTGCTGTTTTTTACGTATACACGGTTGATCATTTCAACTATTATCTAACCCAAACTCCTTTACGAAAATAGGTTTTAATATCGAAAAATCTATAAAAACAATTACATAGGCATGAATCTGTTTTGTTATATTCTTATCATCCTGGTTTGTCTTTGTAAACAAGAGATACGTGTATATATTGATGAGATCAGACAAGATATGAATAATTGTAATGTATTCGGGTTAAAGGGATAAACAGGTGTCTCAAAGCCTGATGGAAAAATGATATCCGAGGATAGGTTAAAACAGTTGTCCCTAGCATCTGAGGGAAATATGATAACGAAAAAAGTTTGATTGAGAGAGATAATTAATTTCCCATTACTGGTCAGAAATAAATAAAACGAGATCCTGTATTTTCTTTTAGTAAACAATTTCGCCAAATATCTAGATTTAATTGCGACTGAAAGAATTAGTCTATTTTGATTTTAACAGACCAGGTGGCTTATGGCGACCAAGAAATTAAATTAGAAGAACACGTGTTCGGAATGTTCGAGAATCTGCTGGAACCTTCCGAACGGAAAGCATAAAAAAACAGCTGCCCTCTATAATTTGTAATTACAAAGTACAAATTTTCACCTGGAGAAAAAGTACTTAAAAAAAGAAAAGACCAAATCATATGCACCACCTGAAAATAATCAGTCGGCACTATTATAATAGCTAAAAGTAAAAATACCGTAAAAGTTGCCTAAATTAAATCTTCTAAAGTGCTCAATATACTAAGTAGAGCGAATAAATATGAAATAAATTGATCTGTTGTCATATAAACGCATTGAGTAATTTTTTATTGTCCGTGTACGGGTATTTTCGACAATCTTTGGTCATTTTTGGAGGACTAAGTGCTCTTATCTAGTGGAATGCTGCGTTAATTCCGTATTCAAGAAATCTTTGATAAATGTTTTTATATTTTGTGATGAAGATTTAACCCCTATGCCTTAGCGAATCCCACAGTCATGTGAACCTGAGCTCTGATATCAACATCTTAAGGAGACACCACTTGCGTGAGCGTTCATACATCACGTCATACCCCACATAGAAAAACAGCTAAGATTTAAATAGGACCAATACAATTCTTCTGCAAAGATTGCTTTGGCATTAAATAACCAATGAAGGTTGACATGCCATTAAAACAAGGAAACTAAATCTAGACCACAGAATCAACCTAGCATTCCGCAAAATAGGAGTAACTGTCCGTTTCCCGATATGTATCGGTCTTCAGGCGCTGAAAAGAGAAAATATATTTTTTTGAATTCCACACTTTAAACAAAATTTCTGAAAATCGATACATATCGTGAAACTAGAAGGCACGTGAGGCGAGTGTTTGTGTTTATTGAAAGTTCTTTCTTGAAAATCATTTTAAAAATCGATTACAAATTTCACAAACATTTCAGACTCCATTGTATTCTTGTACAAAACTCTTCAGATTATAAATGTTCATTCGACTGCAACAACATTTCTTTTGACGTCGCACCTGTTTATGCAATTTGTTCATTGAATCATTTATTATGATACATTTACATACACATATTTGTATTGCTCCAAATGTTCCAACACATTTCCTAAGCAACACATACTTAGTATGATTTGGATTATTCGGACTATTATCCTCATCTTCATTGTTATCTATACAACGTTTCGGTTGATGTGCCCTCAGCCTTCTTCAGTTATTTCCTGTAGAACTAGAGAACTCTCTAGGATGTGGGAACCTTCTTTCCGTCTTGGGAACCTTCTATTCGAACTCGGGAACCTTCTTGTTTTAATCAGGAGCCATCACGGAACTTTCAATCTAACCCTTCATTCAGTCCACGGGGATATCCTGTTCTCATTTCGCTAACCAAGAAAGTTCCCGAGTCTGACAAGAAATACCTGAAGAACGGCGGAGGGCACATCGGCCGAAACGTTGTACAGATGAAGATGAGGAAAATAATCCGAATAATCCATACAATACTAATTATCAAGCCTCATCTAAAAATATATCCGAGAAACTCATACTCAATTTTGATTATACTAAATTCAGATTGTTTATACTTTTCTCGTCTTGTAATCTGTTGTGATGTTAGTCCCAACAGTAAAAAGAAGTTAAGTCGAGATAGGGTAAAATAAGACAAGTGTATTTACAATCATGGTACATGTACGACTAGCTTGTCGTTAACGGGAACAGTACTACCTTTCCACTCGGTGTCTCACTATATATAGTGAGAACCGGTGTCTATTCTCCACTGTAGGAACGGCCGGTACAACATAATCTACGGTGTCTTTAAGAAATACGTTATACTTTCGACTATTTCTGGGTGGCTTTGCTTATCGCAATCACATACTTAATTTTCAAAAATGAATGCTGTTCAAAATTCTCTTATGAGCCTTTCTGCGTATACAATTTCCCAACTCATGTTATTTAAAAGAAATTTCCCTCAGTGATCAGTCAACAATCTTTCCTTCTTAATGTCCTGATAAAGGTTTTTTTAAACCGAAACGTTTTAAAATCGACTTCACTATCAGGTATAAATTCATCTTTTTGGAATTTTTTGTTTTTCTATTTTCTATATATTGTCGAATTTATTTAAAAATTTGTCTCCCACATCCTTGTATCGTTCTACCGGTGAAAGGAACTCTGGGAGCCTACTATTTATTTTATATCAATGTTCTATTTGTATTATTAATTTCCCTTATGTTTCATTCCCAAAATTGTCAATGAGAATAGAAAGATGTCTTTAATGGTTTTAGATGACTTACATTCACGGTCAAAAAAAGACATTTTCTCAGTAAAAAAAAATCAACAGCATTCTTTTATAGACAAGTTATTCGCTTCTTTATCTCCTCAACCAGAATTAATTACTCATTCATAAATAAACACATTTGAATATTTCTTTTTTCATATTTCTATCATATATATATATATATACACACACGCCCACCTCCCCCCATATATATATATATATATATATATATATATATATTTATATATATATATATATATATATATATATATATATATAATCAGATTAAATAACGACATATATATGATAATGTGCTAATAAAAGTCCTTATTACCCATTCCTTCAGTATGCTGTATATATTGCATAAATGTTATCTTTTGGTAGATTAAGTATGTATAGATATTTATTTATATTTATACTCACACATGGACTTATGTATACGACTATTCAAACTTTGCAATAACTGCAGTTATAAAGGAATAATTTTACGGTTCATGAAGTTTAACTGACTTGTTAGTATCTTTTTACAATATTACATAAAATCAGCTACCTATAAGATTTCGATCTCATCGGGTATGGTAGTGGTAGAAAAACGGTCTATATAACAAGAATCATAAAATACATAAGAAAACAATAGAAAACACAGATAGAAATAAAAAATATTTAAGACAATAATCTGATCCTATGTAAAATAGCCTCCTGTTGTCACTAGAGTCAGTCGCCAGTGGGGCGAGAAAGAGCCACCCGGCTGGTGGGGATAGATAAATTTAACAACACAAAGAAGAACACAGTTTTACAAATTGAAATATTAGATTTTTCCTTCTCTGTGTTTTACTTTCACATCGACGTTCCTCTGCTGTTCTCATTATTCTTGGGCATCTTCTCGTCTTTTTAAAAGTTTAAGCGTTTTTCCATCATTGTCCTCCATTTTCTGCTTTTAGATATAACACAACTAAATTAAGGGCGCTGTGTTGTATTCTATGGAAACTAGCGAAATGTGCACCACAAGAAAATTAGTTGGCAACGATATTTGATTTTAAACTCTTTTTCCTCTGGCTCCTACGTTAGATCTGGATTTCCCGAAGACTTCAATTTAATTACATCCGTCGCACCATCAGTTAGTTTTGGCTTTCCAACATTTTCCTCATTTAGTCTTGTTTCTTCTAATAATTGCTTCTCTCTCACTGTAAGGGAATTCACATTTGAAACATGTTCTATTTACTTGTATCATTCTATTCCGCATTTGACTTTCTATATGTAGAAAATATTCCTCTACTTCTTAATATATTACTATTTAGAGCATTATTCCTTTAGGTATTTAAACCCAGTTATCAATATTATTATGTTACGATTTTTGTTGCCATCTTTTAAGTTTGAAGCGGAGATCCATTGTGTTAAGTAGAGCGGGATCCTTAGTGAAGAATCCTTTGGTGGTTCCTTGCTGCTCCTCAGTTTTGCAGGTCCTTCATCAATGATTTCAAATTGACGAGTGTTAGTATCAGCCGATTAAGTAATCAAGCAACCACATATTCCGGCTGTTGATTGGCTGAGCGTTTAAACCACGTGGCCTCGCTTAGTCAATATCTTTAAGTGGTAGATTGCAGCACGGCTATATCCTACAAATAATCCAACAATATTTGCATTAATATCCACGTTTCTAAACGCTTGTTGATTTTTATTTTTCGTCAATATTAAGGAAATATGTTTTCTAAAATGTCTTGGGTATAATACCTATTGCTTTACCTTGCCATAAGAGTTAAAACTTGCTTTGCTGCTATTGTTAGTGAAACTGGCCTAGGAAAAAGAAGAACTCTGATTTAATTGGTAGCTGCTAAATTAATTATGTTGCAATATCGGTAATAAAGTGATTTAAAGAAATGAGCTAGCAAAAAATGAAAACTTTAAAGCGAGGTAAACAAAAACATGGATCAATGGACCTTACTAGCGATAAATGGAATCTAATAAAAGAATCTCCGGACGAATATGGTTAATGGTTAATGTGGACTTAGATTAAATCTAAGGAATTTTTGCTAAAAAAGATCTAGAATAACAACGATGAGTTTAACGGCCGGAAGTAAATGCGATCATGTAGTCGTGGGTGTTCTGTCCAGATGAAGGGCGTTGTGACGAAATATGAGTTGATGTCGAGCCGGATTAAGCGACATCACCTGAAAGTCACCGAATATTATTTAAACAAGTCCGAATGTTTGGTCGGGAGAATTTGGCTAAGAGTTGAACCAAAGACAACTCCCATCAACCTGGATGAATTCAATCGCAATCTCATCGATTCTCTCTTATGCTTAACTGTCTTCGTAACATGTAAAATGAATATATAAGATTTATTTTAACAAGTGTTCGTTGTTCTTTCTCAAGTCCAGTTGTGCAACTCGATACGGAGAACTAAAAAAAGGCAGTCCAATATTTTCTTCAAGCAATTCCTACAGCGATGCCAATGCAAAATGTATAGCCACTTGACCATTCTATAGGCAAGAGTGGAGGTGTGAAGATGAAACATCTACTGCAGGGGAAACTACCAGTTTGTCGTATGTCATGTCCCGGGTCTGTGTCAGGATCTGAATAACATAAAACGCGTCACACACCAAGTCATTCAATGAATAAAGGGATTAAAAGTGTAGGGTTCAAGGTAAATATATGAACATACAACTCCGACACGTTTGTTGGACACAGCTCTTTATATTGTAAACAACACAGAAATATGACAAGATACATAAAATAGGAATACAAGAGAATACAAATGAGATACAATAAAGACACATTCAAGTGTTACGTACATGTAAATATCAAAAGAGTTACAGATAGTCCATACAATGGAAGTAACTTACTGACTTAGTCTGTGCGTGGGGACCAGAGACCACACGAGGGTGGGGTGTAGTCACAAAATGTCTAACCCATGCGGTTCAGCCGAGAAGAAGGAGAAAAGAGGAAGAAGCGTTTGAACCAGGCGCTTAAATACAATAGCCCCTGGTGAAAACAAGCGACAACCCAGCGGGAAGATAACTTTTACAGGCCAATGGGAAGATAATCCCAACAAAAGAAACATTTTTCATACATTTTCTCTATGTATTTAAACTCTGCATCGTTTGGAATTGATTTATGGCAAAATATATTTGTTATGAAACCATAAACTATGTAAATATTTATTTCTTAATGATATATAACACATATTGCAGGATTTTAAACACATTAATAATATGGGCTGTTTTGAAGCAAATCTATCTCAGCTGAACCTCAATAGCGACATTATTAACAAATAAGATGCTAATTAAGATTAAATAATTATTATTTAATAACCATTGAGTATATAACGTAAATAACTAAGGGAATTGTGACGTTGGTAATGGCGTTGTTTTGGTTACAGACAGACAAACAATCTCCATTATATAAATTTTTGGACTGTTTTTCTTATCTTTATTGTTATATACACAACGTTTCAGTCGATGTGCCCTTTTTCAGACGTTTCTTGTTGAAATCGGGAATATCTTGTCGAACTCGGGAACCTCCATGTCGTGATCGGGAGTCTTTGAAAAGTCTTTGAGCCTTTGAAGAGCAAATGAAACAGAATGAATCTGCCTTGAAGAAAAGTGTAAACCATGTGAAGATTGTGATGAATACGTTGGTTATTTGTTTTGTTTTATTGGGTTTTTTTGTGTTACGGTATGTCAAACCTTGCTACATTATTTTATGCTAAAGACGTTTTGATTTGTTATTTCTTCTTGGGTAAGCATTATTTTAAAACTCAGTCTTTTTTAAACTCAGTTTTTTTAAACACATGTTTTAAATTCATTGTTCTAACCTGATCCATGTATAGAACCATAACAGGTACTTCTACTCCAGTGACATGTACGGGGAATAATCCTATTCTAGGAAATGTTTACACATGGGCAAACATTGTTTTATCACAACGAGCCAGAGTCAAAAAGGTTTCACTATGGGTTAAATTGTACTACTACTGTTACGCTACATCGAATAACCAACTAAGGTTGATATACCGGTAAACTTGCAAATCATACTCAAAATCCTATGACGCAGAAAAAAAACTGAACCCACAAATTTTGTAAAACTGTTAATTTTAAGTAGGTGTTTAGGGTTAGGGTTAGGGTTGGATGTTTAGGGTTAGTTTAATAGGAAAATAAGTAAATAATTTGGGTTCTGTTTTTTATGGGTCACCCTGTATACAGGATGACCCAGACAAATCAGAACCCACAAATTTTGTAATAAAACTGTTAATTTTAACTGTTAATTTTTAATTAGGGTTAGGGCTAGGGTTGGGATTTAGGGTTAGTTTAATGGGAAAATAAATAAATAATTTGGGTTCTGTTTTTTTCTGTATCACCCTGTAATATCGGAATTTTGAGTATGATTTGCAAATTTTACCGATATACCATTAAACAAGAAAACCGAACCAAAATGGAAAAGTCAGTCTATGAAATGGAAACACACCGAGGGAAAATGTTCTGGCTGAAGCGGTCAGTTAATAATGTCGTGTTGATAATCTTTTGGGACATTCAAGAACCAATCACTATTGATTTTCTTGAAAATTCGACAAAAGTGCTTCCTACTACCACCTCCTAAGAGAATATTCATCTTATTCATTAAATGACCCATGTAGATGTCATTAACTTGAACTTTATTGAATTAGTACCGGGATAAAAATTCAATGTTAAAATCCTGCTGTTTCGCGCCCCAAATCCCGTTATCTACCACTCCTTCTATTCGTCGGGTTTTAAACTTTTAATCTAAGTTTCAAATTCTTTATACGGAAAGCAGAGACAAAGACACTTCTGTAAAAATCAGAGATTTTGTTTTTTAACAATATTTTATAATGATACCAAGTCTTGTCATAACGAAATATTTAGTCACAAGAATTGGAGGGAAAAGTGCAATCTTCAATGTTCAATATTTTTAAACGGATTTGACACCACTTAATATTTTTAAGGGACGGATAAGTTTAAAAAAAAAAGTATAAGCCACTTTATTCAATATATTTGTCCAGTTATGGGACATAATGAAAACGAAATCTGGAGCATTTCCAACATATACATTAGTTGACAGATGCTAAGATGAAAAACACGACCTATTGTCAAAGAATGATGTCAACAGTGAAATTGACATTTATAATACAATCTGTACCTTTTTTTTCAGAAGGAATAGAATTAGCAATAACATTTTTTAATATGGGAACTTATAGTAGCGATTCGGTCTCTTTTTGTCATTAACGAAAACTACGTCACCGCTTACGACACAGTCATTTGAGGAGTTAAGTAAGTTTATTAATGAGTATTTCATTTATAGTCAGTATCGTTACTTGTTGGAATATTTTTGTATATATATATTTACCCCCCCGCACGAGCAGGATGCGACACAAGGTCAATTTCTTAAGCGGAGTTCAACAGGTTTGAATTCAGAGTTTTCCTTCTCCTCGAATGTTTACCTAGCCATGGTTAAAGAGTCCAGTCTGCCCTGCTATTTACCCATAGCTGGAAGGAGAATTGGATTCATACCTTTCCCAAGGGTATTAGCCCTAAGTGAAATGCTAACAGCTTCGTCCAGGAATTGAACGAGTTGACGAGTCCATTTCCTACGACTCTAACCATTAGGCCACGCGCCTCCATATATATATATGTTTGTATATAAGATGTGCTGCAATACACCACCTACATTTATAGACTAAGCGAGGTGGCGTGGTTTAAAGCTCAGCCAATCAACAGCCAGAATACGTAGTTGGTTAACTACTTAATCGGCTGATATTGACAGATGTCCATTTGCACTCATTGACGTAGGACCTGCAAGACTGAGTAACACTAAAGAACAACCAAAGGATTCTTTACTAAGGATCACTCTCTGCTTAACACAAAGGATCTCCGCTGGACAGCGCTCTTGCTTGAAGCCTAAAGCATGGCAACAAAAATCACAACATTACTACATAACAATATGAAAATCCAATGAAAGATCAATTAATTGTCAAAATTTCACGAACATTTCAATACTTGTTCACCTTTTAGATGAATTTATGTTTGAAATAGTTTTTCATAAAATGTATTTGGTGAAATATATTCCTTGCTAGGTCGACCCCTATTTAATTATATGAAATCCGAACGAAATATATTTTACTCGTACGATTTTTAAATTTTTCTCTAAATATAAGAGTCTGAATAATAATATCAGAATTTTTAGAAAGGTTTTGGAGGTCCCCGCTGTCGTAAAACAAAACACATATCTCTGTGGGGTGGAGTGAATATGATACTTTTTAAGTAAGTAATTAATCTTTTAAAAAATTTAAACGCTTTATTTTATTTATATAATTCCCACGCCTTAGGCAATATATTTCAATGATTTACTTTTACACCGCCCGTTCAAGTTCATTAAATGGAAGAATTTAGTAAAGAAATGTAAATATATTGCAACAAACATTTTATCACATTCGATTTTATTATTGTTTTATACATTAGAGTTTTTTATTATCTTATAAAATAGGAATAACATTTCAGTTTATTTCAATATACAAGGAAGTTGAGTTACGAGCGGAACGATAGAAAATAACAAGTCAATATATATATATATATATATATATATATATATATATATATATATATATATATATATATATATATGTATGTGTGTGTGTGTGTGTGGTGTGTGTGTGTGTGTGTAAAATGAAATTGGAAGTGAATCCGACGGTATGTTGAAAAAATGAAAAAAGGAAAGAAAAGTATAGAATCGATAATATAGGTTATTTTAATCAATATTAGTTACACGTGTTTCGAACATTTCAAAAATTCTCCGCTTTTTCCAACGAATTTCATTTCAAATAAGGATTTACTCTGATGAAGGTCGATTTTTGTTTGTGTGCGGAACATTTCTACATTTTTTCTATTGTCATTATTTCATTTCATTTGATTATTTAAATGATACCTGAAACAAGTAGATGTGGGAGAGATATATTGCGGTCCGCTTGAAGCGGGAACTTCATCAGTCTGTTTATTTAAAACATGATACATACATTTGTATTTATAGAAGAGAAAGTGAGTTTGGTGATGGATTCAGTGTCGACATTTCCTTTTTCCTTGCCTCATACGGTCGGATTTACTCCAACGCTCCTATCTTCACACACACACACACACACACACACACACACACATATATATATGTATATATGTATATTGCTTCGAAGTAATTTTGTTAACCTGGGTTTCATGCTTCTTAAGTATTCCTCAGAGGGAGTGAAATGTTTCATTTAAAATCCGATTGATATGGTTATGTTTTGTGTTCGTGTGTTTTGGGCATAATATTTGTATATTTGTGTGCATAAGCTTCAATAATAACCAGATATTATTGTCATAAATATGGGTTTACCTGTATTTCTGTTTGCATGAGTATCTCCGATGTTCTCATATTCTAAACTAATTTTTCTTAAGTCCATTCTCTTCATATTTTTCCTCTACTATACGCAGTACATTCTTTTTGAGGTTATTTTAAGTTTATTATAATTATCAGTATCTATGCTGTTCTAATGTTTAATATTCATTTACAGTTTCATTTTTTCATTCTCCTCGTTTTCTTTCTGCCCAGCACTTTCATTTCTTTTTCAAGCCAGCCATAGGCTATGCATTTTTGTTTTACCATTTTGCACATAACAAGACTCTGGTATTTATTATATACTGTTATCTTTGGTTTCAGTTTCATTTTACATATTCTTTTTTTTAAAGTTTTTCTATCTTCTTTTTTGTTGTAATTACTTATTCATTTCCTTTGTCCACTTTGCTTCTATTTCTATCATGTTTCAACGTTTATGCATTTACGACATGGATTCCTATATTATTCATTCTCCCCCATTTCAAATACACACACAAACACATACATACAAACACACACAAACAGACACACACACACACACACACACACACACATGCATCCACGTGAACACACATTAACAAACACTCACTAAGTCACTTAGTCAGTAACTCGCACGTGCATATACATGGACAACATACACACATACATATATACCCATGGTGGTTTGTTTAGGTATCTCTCTCTCTCTCTCTCTCTCTCTCTCTCTCTCTCTCTCTCTCTCTCTCTCTCTCTGTGTGCCGATTAAGTCAATGATTTCGAAATCAGATTCTCTAGACATAAAATGTCCAGAATATTTTTTTTTATAATACTAGCACTATATAATGCATTAGGGGTGGCGTAGTGGTTTAGTGGCAAACTTTCTGGACTGTAGTAAGCAAGTTCGAACTCCACGCACGTTCTGACTAATACATTTGGGGAAGGATGGATTTGGCATTAAATGACCCGCAAAGTTTAACATGCCATTAAACAAAGTAACCAGACATTTTTATATCGCTGTATACTAGTAGTAGAATAGGTATGGACGAGTACCTGTAAATTTTTATAAAAAATACATAGAGTGATAATGCGTATCCGTACGTAAAAAAAAAAATAATCCAGGGATTTTTAGTCTTAATTGCAATATAAAATCATTATATATATATATATATATATATATATATAATATATATATATATATATATATCCTATATATATATATATATATATATATATATATATTATATATATATATATATCGCAAGATTTCTGTTCGATACAGGTCCCTGCCATAATTAGCACGGATTGGAAAATCTGATCTGTGCGTTCAATTGGGAAGCTGACAATAGACGTGACGCTCCATCTCAGCAAAAATAATATCCCTGGTCTAAGGCTAGCAAAAAGTGTATAGGCAATAGGCCAGGCTACCAAATTACCTTATATATACAACGGTTGCATTTTTTATCGTCACATAATTATAATGTCTTATATGACTGAATTCTTTAAGTCTCTCATTTCTTAATAATGACAGAAATGAATTTTGATAAAAATATCAAACTTTTGTTTACTAACGGAATTGACACTAATCTGAATGTTGTGTAATGAAAATTTAAAAACAAAATGAAAAAAAAGAACGAAAAAATTACTATTCATGAGCTAGTGAGTGTGAGTGGGTGTCTTCTTATTGGTTCTTTGTACAGTCAATAATGGCGGTTAAATCATATAAAATTATGTGTTATAACTTCAGTGCAAATCTCTCCGCGTCTCCCCCCTCTCTCTCTCTCTCTCTCTCTCTCTCTCTCTCTCTCTCTACCTTCATCTCTGACTCCCTCTTTCTTCTTATCTCTCTCTCTCTTTTCTCTCTCTCTCCTTCTCTCTGTTTCTGTCTCTGTTCCTGTCTGTCTCTGTCTCTGTCAATCTCTTTCTCTTTCTCTTTCTCTTTGTCTCTGTCTGTCTGTCTGTCAATTTCTTTCTCTCTCTCTCTCTCTCTCTCTCTCTCTCTCTCTCTCACTCACTCTTTCTCTTCTCTGTCAATCTATGTCTCTTCTCTTTCTCTTTCTCCTTCTTTCACTCTCTGTCTCTGTTAATATCTCTCTCTCTCACTCTCTCTCTTTCTCTCTCTGTCTATGTCTCTATCAATCTCTGTCTCTTTTTCTATTTATCTCTCTCTCTCTCTCTATCTATATCTCTCTGTCTCTCTGTCTCACTCTCCCCCTCTCTCTCTCTGTCTCTGTCTCGGTCTCTGTCTCTCTGTCTCTGTCTCTCTGTCTCTTTCTCTTTCTGTCTGTCTGTCTGTCTCTCTCTCTCTCTCTCTCTTGAATTTCCCACAAAGAATCAGTTCACGGAATGGCTACAAGAAGACCTAAAACAACATTATACAAGATAACAAAACGACTAACAAATCCCTTTCAAATTGAAGATTACGCCTAATTGAAAGAATGATTTTTTTATCATAACCCATGTCTGTTATTCAAGCAAATCAGAGTGGAAATCAATTAATTAATTTAATAAATCCGTTACTGCACTTCATTCGCTCGATACCCAAATCTCGTGTACTAGTTAACTAGCTAGTGTCCATTAGATATTTCGTTAAATCTCTTTTAAAAAAGTTTTGGAAAGTCTGTAATACCTTATAAACTAATTCCTTTAGAGCGAGCTTGATTCGCAAACCTTTGCAACGTGTTAAGATAGCGTGCTCTCCTCTGGGTAAAGTCCATATTACGATAGTCTCTATTGAGAAGGGGGCGAACTAGACATGGTAAGGGAGATTACATTACAGCCTATCACTTTACAATAACTACCCAGCTCGAACAAAACCCGGAAAAGTGCAGCGATACACAACTTAAATGGTCGAAAGAATGTGATACTTTGTTGAATTTGGTCGGTTGATATGAGTTTTAAACTATCGATTGACACAGAAATGCCTTCACTGGCAATTCCATCAATGACCTGAACGAACGAAGTGGGTCGCAAAGACTGGGGAAACGAGCGCAAACAAACAGGAACACTGCATTATGTACGGTTTCTGAAAATGTGTACGGCTTTTAGGGCAATCTTTTTCTGAAAAAGTTATATATATATATATATATATATATATATATATATATATATATATTGGTTAGGAGGTTGATTTAGAAGGCTATCACAATGCAGTTTGAAATAAATAAAAATAATAATACGGTAACAATGGTGTTGTGTGTTGACCTGTATTTTTATTATTATTTTTTATTTATTCCAAACTGCATTGTGATAGCCTTCTAAATCAACCTCCTAACCAATACATACACAATGCTTCAAGCAAATTATGAAACTCTCTTATATATATATATATATATATATATATATTATATATATATATGTGTGTGTGTGTGTGTGTGTGTGTGTGTGTTGTGTGTTATTTTTGAAAATGTGACTTACCAAAGAATATGGTCACAATGGTTAGTTGATGCAAATTCAGAAAGATAAGACAGTGATATAACAAAAAAAAGTGCCCAGTACGTTAGTAGAGCAAATTTATTGTAATACAGGTACAAGTGATAACCTATTCGAGTTTCACCATAAGGATCTTCAGGGTTAAATCCATTGGATTAATGAAGATATTCATTAATTTCAGTCGATTACTCGTGTGTGGCTTTCGCGAAAGCCACACACGTATAATCGACTGCAATTGATCAATATCTTGATTAATCCAGTGGATTTAACCCTGAAGATCCTTATGGTGAAACTCGAGTAATTTATCACTTGTACCTGTATATATATATATATATATATATATATATATATATCAATTAATGAAGGAAAAAATTTTAAACTTGTTTCATTGCAATAATTTATTTCAACCGTATTACTACGGCATCTTCAGGTAATCACAAGAACATGACTCTTACTGAGAATTTCCCAAAGTAACCTCGCTTTTAAATCTATCAATTTGGGGTAGGTGGAGGGTTGATGTCTTAGTTTGAGATGGGCAGCGATAGTGTATTTGAATGAGGAGGTGAGGCCTATGCTTTGGATGGGGTGTGGCTTAGATATGGAAATGATTTCTTGGGAAATAGTTGTAAACATACAAAATGAACAAAAGTAAAAGTCTAGAACTAAGGAATAAAGTAACCCAAATAATAATAAGTAATATAGTAAAATTAAATAAATAATATATATGTGATTTAAATAAAGTTGAAACAGTCTGTACGATGTTCTACACATCGAGTAATTCTTTGCGAAATTCACTTGTCATTATTATCTTCTATAATTATCGAATTTTTAATGCGATATGCGCATTGTAATTGCCTTCAAGCAATATATATATATATATATATATATATATATATATATATATATATATATATGCGTACCTGTGTTGTATTTTTTTTCACCGGGTGCACCCAGCGTTGTGCAAACTTTTGAAATCTAGATTAGCAGTGAGTTTCACTGAGTGTCTCATACTCTTTGTTATAATCCTACCTCTAGCAAATGAGTCGGTTTATTACTTATATCCAGATATTCTTTCTAGATAGCATCAGTCTATTTTTATATTGCGAATTGATGATTCATTTCAGCTGTCAAATATCGGTCTTATAGATTTATTCAACTGTCAAACAACGGAGTTATGTAAGTTAACATTTAAACTTTATTTCATTTAAAAAAGGAAATCTATTTGAACAATGCAAACAGCTGTTCCTTAAATTGATAAGTTATAATAAAAAAACATGTTATATTATTCATTATATTGTAGGAATAAAAATATTAATTTGACTATTACATAAAATGGCAGATGTATTCGCGGGAATTAATAGACTCGAAGAATGGAGGGAAACGTGCAAGCCCAACAATGCAGAATACCAGTAACTCCTATCCAGAATAACCGACATGAAGATAGAAAATATCTACTCCCTCATTTAGACTGTACGTCACATATCTATTAATAATGGAGATTAGCTTCCGGTTTTGTCGGTAACAAAACTACGTCACTGATTACATCATATTACTGAAAATCGTTATACATAGAATAATACACTCAAAATTTTGAACATGCAACATTAGACAGTCCTCATTGTTTTTTTAAACAAGTTTTAATAAATACATGACTGGTATTATGTATCTATATATAGTTTTGTTTTATTTAATACATATTTAAAGTTTACATTTCAAATTGTTTATTTTTTAATCCTTTAATGAATTTGATGATTTTACTTACTTAGGGTACAAACTCGCTGACATTGATTAATTAATTTTAACTCCATCCCTCAGGAAATATGTTTCAAAAATCTATTTTTACATCGTCCGGAGGGTGTTTTTTTTTATTTTGCTAGTTCAAGTTAATGAACTTACATAAACACACACTAAATAGCTCACACCACGTCACATATAAAATTACTATTACAACCATATGGTGGCACGTGTTATAATGGTTAGAGTCGTGGAAAATGGATTCGTCGATCCGAGTTCAAATCCTAGACAAGGTTGTTTACATTTCACATAGCGCTAATACCCTTGGAAAAGGCATGAATCTATATATTCTCTCGCCAGCTAGTGGTAAAATAGTAGGACAGACTGGGCTCTTTAACCTTGGTTAGTTAACCAGTCTAGGTGAAGGAAAACTCTGAATTTGAAAATCCTGAGGTCATTGTATTGTAGTTGAAAGTTACCTTATATATGGGAGATACATCCTAAAGATAAAATCACCAAAGTATTTATAAATTGCAGAAACGTTTATTGTCAACAATGTTTACATTATTTTAAAGTTTGAACCTCTATCTATCTTTTTTTTTTTTATATAGTCATTGAAATTTTGTTCGAAAAGGGGCAGTTTTTGTATGTCCATGTATAACCAGCTCGGCAAAATGTCAGTTACGAGGTTGAACACACGTCGTCGTTGCAAACTCCGCAACTGCAACTGGCGAATTTTGTACAATCCATGCACATTTGCCATACACTTTCGTCAATTAGCGATGCATTTTAATCGGTTTAACTCTTTGCTTACTAGATTTGGCTCAAGTCTGTACCAAATGTTCTTGGTATTCGTTAGCTGTTAATAGGGTATATATAATATTATATATAATAAATATATATATATATATATTTAATATTATTTATATTATTTGCTGAGATTTTTTTGATTTTTTTTATTTTTCCTTGCATTTGAAACATCTCACCTTGATGATTGCATCGCATGAAACCAATACGTCGTGAATGTTCCTTTGTCACCTAATAAATAGATATGTAAAACTTTATATATTTTATTAATATTATATATATATATATTATATATATATATAATATATATATATATATATGTGTGTGTGTGTGTGTGTGTGTATGTGTGTGTGTGTGTGTGTGTGTGTGTGTGTGACCACATTCTCACAAATGCATCCTGGCAAGTTTATTATTTAGCAATACATTTATAATTATTTAAATTCGAGAATAAGGTAATTTTTTGGTTCATTTTCCAATGGAATGGCTTTATTCTGTTGTAGGTGTTAGAGCTAAAAATCCTGTTCAATCATCAACGTACGGTTGAAACCTATGAAATTATAATTAGACACCTTCATTCCTTCCTAAATAGAAGAATCAATATCTCCTTTTGAAAGGAAACCCAAAGCTAGTAAATACTAATAATCTATTCATCAAATTGTATTTTTAGAACGCTAATTGCATTATTCAATTTCAAAACTCAACCCAAGGATTGGACTCTACCCCATTCCGAATATTCCACACATTTCATAAAGGGCTAATACCTTGACAAAACTATGAATCCATCTATTCTCTTTCCAACTTGGGATAAATAGTAAAGCAGACTGATCCTTTTAGCCTAGATACTCCCATAGGGCCGGGATAGCTCAGTCGGTAGAGCGTTCGGCTAGGAATAACAAGGTTCCTGGTTCGATACCGGTCCTCGCCAACTCAACGTATGTGTAGCACAGGTATCTGTGCGGTAAAGATATGAGCTGATAGTAGGCATGGCGCTCCTCCTCAAACGCTAGAATAATCTCCTTGGTCTAGCGCTAGTGAAAAGGTGATAGACTCCCTCACTGATGCCAACATTAGGCCGCTATGATGACTTTTACAGCAACCAGTTTAGGAGAAGGTCAACATTGAATTCAAGCCAGATGTAGACCTGATGAAGGATGGCCTCTCAAAGTTTACATAACATTAAACAAAGGAACCAGACCAAATCTATTTGTATTTGCTATAGTGCTAATACCCTTGGGAAAGGTATGACTCCAAATATTCTCCTTCCAGCTATGGGTTAATAGTAAGGCTCTTTAACCTCGGTTAGACAATTAGTATAGGATATTAAACGGTTTTAATTCAAACCCACTAAACTCCGCTCATGAAATTGACATTGTGTCACATCCTACTACTGGGCAGCGATTGCTAAATACATATGTACAAATACTTGCTAAATATAGCCATAGACCCACAGGATATTTATTATGCATAGTAACTTTCTAAGAATAGGTGTACTACAGCCGCCTGTATATATATATATAATATATATATATATATATATAATAATATATATATATATGTGTGTGTGTGTGTGTGTGTGTTGTAATACAGCCGTATATATATATATATATATATATATATATATATATATATATATATTATATATATATATATATATATATATATATATATATATATATATATATATATATATATATATATATATATATATATATATATATATATATATATATATATATATATATATATATATATATATATAATATGGCATAATGGTTAGCATCGTACGAAATGGATTTGCCAACACGAGTTCAAATCCTAGACGAAAATGTTTGCATTTCCCATGGTGCTAATACCCTTGGGAAAGGTATGAATCCAACTATACTCCCTCCAGTTATGGGTAAATAGTAGGACAGACTGGGCTTTGGAAGGCAACCTGTCTAGGAGAAGGAAGCGCTAGACCAGGGATATATTTTTATATATTTTTGCTGGGGTAGAATACCACACCTACCGTCAGCTCCTTACTTAACCGCACAAATTAGCTTATCCAATCTATTCTACTCATGAACTGAATTGGCGTGAACCGGTATCGATCCAGAAACCTAACGATTCCTATGTTATTTATTGAGAATATTTAGCATTATTTTTCATTTCTGTGCATTCTTTTACTATTTTTGATCTAAATATTCTTTATATCTAATAAAATTTCAGCATTTGAACTCCATTTCAATTTCATCCAACAATAACAGGCTATGGACCGGGTTAGCTCAGTCGGTAGAGCGTTCGGCTAGAAACCACAAGGTTTCTAGTTCGATACCGGTCCTCTCCAACTTAGCGAATGAGTAGCACAGGGATCTGTGCGGTAAAGTAAAGAGCTGATGGTAGGTTTGGCGCTCCTCCTCAGATGCCAAAACAATCTCCTTGGTCTAGCGCTATTGAAAAGGGGATAGACTCCCTCGCTGACTGGCTGATACCGACTTTAGGCCGCCCCGACGACTTTACTTACTTTACTTACATTCCTTGACAGATAAGTGTCATCAACTGTGAATATACAGTATTATTTTTCCTTGGTTGGTATTTTTTTACCCGTTTCATTTAAATTTTCTATATTTCCAGTAAACGTTTAGGATTTGAACTCTATTCCCAAATCCATTTCTTCCACCGATAACTGTTATGCTAAGAGCGCCTCTTATATTTACATGACGTGTCATCAATTGAGAATATACAGCATTATTTTTCATTGCTTATTATTCTTTTCCTCTTTTGATGTAAACCTTCTCAATTTCCAATATCAATCTCTCCGGCTTTTCTTAATAAAATCTACAATTCAAAAATATACATTTGATTAAACAAACATGGCGTTGCTTCTATTTGTTTTCTATTGTCATCGTTACGTGTGATTTTGACTTCTATCCTGGTCGCCTTCTGTTTGTTTTCCTAATATACGTCTCATTCAATTGAGTGTAGACATCTTTCATAAGTTATTCTTCTTTTTTTTATTTATTTTAAAATAATTTCTCATTAAATTTTACAATTAAGCATCATATTTTATTTTATTTCGTTATTTCATTAAATTATATTGACCTAAAAATAATTTTGCTTCTTTGACCTGAGATGAGATATATTATCAAATCTTAAAACGTGGACTTTTCTTAGTTAAATTAATTGTTGGTTTTGTTCTTGAATCTTTTTTTATGTTCAAGTCAATTCATTGTTTATTTACTCTATTCTGTCTTTCTTCTTTCTTCTTTTCTATAATTCTCATCTACCACTCCATTTATCTTGGACATTTTATCGATTCATCTTATTGTTTGTATTTCTTGTACCTTTCATTCGTTCTGAAAAATCTTAATGTTTCTTAACACTGTTTGTTTTACTAATTTTTAATTTATAAATCACATTATTTAAATGTCGGCGTATTTCCTTGAAACCGGACACATCATTTTCTATTTATAATTATTTACTCTCTAAATCGACTTCCATTTTAATTTCGAAAGACATTTCAAATTAGAAATATAAATGTAAAAATAAAGTCGTTGTTCGTGGGAGAAGTGCATATCAAAATGCTAAAAGATAAAAAGAAAAAAGAAAGAAAGAAAAAAGAACTTGCTGAAGAGAAACAAAAATGATGCTTCCCTTCACAACCCAACCCGACCTAACCTACCACGTTTTCAAAGAAAGAAGAAGGAATATCAGTAAAAAGAAAGAAAGAAGAACACAAAATCAGAAGCACTTATGTTAGAACAAATTAAATTCCCTTAATTGCTCTTTTCCTGTTTAAATTCATATTCACCGGAGCGTTAACATTCAGGAAAAGAAACGACCCGAGGTAAAATGTCTTCTTTAATATTTTATGTATTTATTTATTCATTCATATTTTTTTTTTCAAATCGAAATTATGAAATCATTCTGTGATTTGTTTTTATCGTAGTAGGTGTATTTGTAGGATGAATTAGGATGAATAATTTTCTGGCATTTGACACTGTTTTTTCCGGTCTGTTCAGCGATACAAGTTTCAATACTAAAATTAAAACAAGGAATTCATAGATTTCGATTGCCTCTTTCTTTTAATACATTTTCTTTAATATTCATAATTATTACAATATTCTATATTTAGACACCATCATCTTTTTTTTTCTCTCTTCCTAATCATCATCATCATCATCGTCATCATCATCATCAAATACCGTATAATTATTAACACTATAGCGAAAATCAAAGGTTAATCATAGTGATTACAATGATGTAATAACAGGATGATACCAACGCCACGCTGGTAACGACGACAATGGTAGTGGCGCCGGGGTGGTGACGGTGGTGAGGTGGTGATGGCGGCGGGAGGGGGGACTGCGTGGGGGGGTGACGTTGACGGTAGAAATCGACAACAGCAACGCTAACAGAAATAACTCAGGACAAACAGAAAAAAATATTTGAATTAATGAAACAAGGAATAAAACAACCCAAATGTTTCAAGCAACAAATTAAGGAAATTGAACAGGAGATGAGATGCATATTGTTAAGAAAGGATGAACCATGAAGAAAGAAACTGAATCTCTTTAACAGTAGCAACAAATAATGCTATAGAACTAATAATGTCTCTTAATTTTTACAGGTGGATTGATAATTTGTAGTACTTAGATTTTCGAACTATTGTACACAACTTTATTGTTATATACACAACGTTTCAGCCAATGTGCTATCCGGTCTTCTTCAGCTGTTTTCCTGTAAACTTGAGAACCATCTTGTCGGACTCTCGAGCTTTTATGTCGTAATCGTCATCCTTCACGGAACTTCGACTGAACCCTTTATTATCCATTCGTGTAGCGTGTTCTCATTCCGTTAACAATGATCAGGTATAAGTGTTAATTATTGTATGTTAATATTACCCGTGGTCAGGATTGAACCAGCAACCTACACACAATTGTCACTTAAAAATGTATTAACTCAATCTTTATATTCGTTGTGCTATTCAGGGGAATTATTTATGCTAAATTCATCCTTGTATAAGAACGGCAATGCTATAATTTAAATCATAGATGTGATATTAGACATGTATCGGCAGACACCGAACTTGTTGATATAAGCTCATCTGAAGATCATTAGGTGATTAGTGAGCTGCTACTCTCTTTTATTTATTTATTGATGAAATATTATATATATAATATATATATATATAATATATATATTATATATATATATATATATATATATATATATATATCAAACAATATATACGCATACAAACCCCGTTAATTAGAATGTAAAATACAGGAATTTAAACGTGCTATTTGCAAGTACAGAAATCAAAATTAAATCTGCAACGCTACAGCAACAACAAACAAAACCAACACTCGTAAACCATTAAAAAGTTCTAAAATGCGCGTGCCCTGAGCTGACGTACTTAAATAAATGTGCAAAAATAATTTGAAAAAGCAAAAAACCGTGCAACTGGAAAATCATAGCAAAAAGGCCGTATATGAAATTTCGAAATTAGTAAAAATCAGACTTTCCACTCCATGTTAGTTCGTTGGTGAGTTTGGATTTTACGGCAGGTCTACCATTGGGTTATTTTATGCAGAAGACGTATCTTTTATGCCGAAGAAATATATTCATTGTTGATGGGTACATCATTTTTAACTCAGAGTTTTAAAACATCGAAGGACCCTTACAGTAACTACTAAGTCCGGGTCTGAGTAGACACGGAATAATGATGATGAAGGGGTACTCCACATCTCCAGAACTGAAAATTAGAACTTCATCATCAAAAGAGTTTAATGTCATACCAGACAACAAGACCCTCGGCACCGCCTTCTAGCAGATTATGATAAAAAGGGTTTGAGGTCTTCATGGGCAATAGGGTTGGGACAACCACATAGGTGCTACGGCTTGACGTGACTAGCCGATTGATCGGACAGGACCTTTCCGAAAAACCGTCTAGCCTATGTAAGGGCCAAAGTGGAGTGCTGTATAGCATGGACCGTTCAAGCACCACGGGCTCAATGCTTAAGCATCACAGTGGTCCCATTAGGAGATTTTACCCCTCTGCAGAGGTACAGTCGTGTATTTTAAATCCTTAGCCGAGATGGTTTTGTCCACTTCAGGCACACTAGTCTAATGCAATAGATGCTATAAAACCAATAAATAGTTCATTGCTAAAAATGAAACCATAGAAATTTTACTCAATAAATGAGATTTAAAAGGCACATATACATGGTTTGTACACAAGAGACAAAATCGGCCTTTCTGAAATAATCAAATACATTTTTAAGAAGGGAACGAAAGTCAAACGTATAAGAGAATAACCAGACGCAAAAACAAATCAATAATTTGTGATCGAATGATGGAATATAAAAAGCATATACGAAAGTACTTATTGAACTTAAAATGTGATTTTTTCTTTGGACAAAATCAGTAAGTGTAACTAATGAGAATTCTCTTATTTATTGTGGATCTGGACATTGTCTAGGCTCTCTTTTGCTTTGCTTTCTTTTCTTTAATGACATATCAACCTTCGTGGTTATTTAAGGCCAAAGCCTGACTTTTTGAAGAAATGTGCTACTATTTTAACCCATTGCTGAGTATAGAAATGATCAGCTTTTGTTCTTATACACGAAATATGTGCATCTTGCCAAACCCACTGCATCGAGCAGGATATAACTCATGGTTGATTTAAATTGGAGTAGAGTTGGTTTGTGTTCAGTTTTTGTTCTCTTACCAGACGGCTTGTACAACAAGGTTAGATAATCCAATCTTAACTATCATATCCAGAGTTATGAGAGAAATGTATCCTAACATAAACTCTGTAGATAAGAATTGGGGGTAATTGTCTCATTATCTAGTAGGCTTATATTCAAAATTAATAGTGAGCATCTCAAACCTCTTAAGCATTTGCACCTGTTGTTGAAATTATTTACAAAGGCATCTGTCAAACTTTAGACAGTTGATACCAAATATGAATCGTTGATTCAGCTTTCGATCCAAATGAATTATTGATATAATAAACAAGTATATATGTATATATATATGTATATATATACATGTATGTATATATATAGTCGTATGTGTGTGTGTGTGTGTGTGTGTGTGTCTGTGTCTGTGTCTATGTCTCTGTCTCTGTGTGTGTGTGTGTGTGTGTGTGTGTGTGTGTATGTCTGTCTGTCTTTCTTTCTGCATGTATGTGTTTGTATATGCGTGCGCATGTAGTATAGTTCACAGAAAACTGTAATGTTTTCAAATTTTCTCGCAAAGAGAAATTTATTTATAACGAAATAAGCATTAAAAATATTATAACACATTCATTGCATTCTATTTTAAGTGTTTTTGCTAGCTAATTTAAGACCCCCCTCTCAATCTCTATCTATCTCTCTCTCTCTCTCTCTATATATATTATATATATATATATATATATAGTATGTGTGTGTGTGTGTGTGTGTGTTTGTGTGTGTGGCAATATATGCATGACCTTACTAGCTACACCCACCATCAGAAAGAATAATAAAATAAATAAAATAAATAGAATTTCCACTACCAACTTAAACACTCCTGCTAACACCAACAATTGACCACACCTCCCCTATACACGACCTCCTAACTCTCCAGTATGAAAATGTTCACCGCTCAATCCAACTTCCTGAAGAAGTTCTCACTGCCCGAAACGTTATAACGTCGACATGGCTACATACATCCCGTTTTTGTATATCTTTCTCAACACCCACACACACACACACACACACACACATATATATATATATATATATATATATATATTATAATATATATATATATATATGAGGTTAAGTAAAAAACAAATGTTTTTTATATGGCTTTAAGCCGACAATTTTTGAGATATGTGCTTAATTGAAGTCATACCTAATTCTGAAAAGTTAATTAGTTAATAATTAATGAATTTAGGCGGGTATATATGTTCAAATGTAAGGCTAAACAAATCGAGATTTGCTGATGAGACCTAATAGGTCGAAATGTACATTCAGGGATTGACATTTTCCCGATTTGTTTAGCCTTACATTTGAACATATATACCCGCCTAAATTCATTAATTATTAACTAATTAACTTTCAGAATTAGGTATGACTTCAATTAAGCACATATCCTCAAAAAAATATATATATATATATTGAGAGAGTAGAAGAGAGAGGTTAGAGAGGGAGGAAGAGAAAAAAGAAAAGTACAGAAATATTGTGAATGTTTTTTTTAGAAAACCATGCTACATACTCATTACAATGTCATTTCTTGCTTTGCAAATTTCGTTTCATAATGACAAGACAATAGAATAATTCGTGGTAACGCCGATAAGTTGCCTCCAAGAGACGTCTATTCGAGACACATCAGTAAAAATAAGAATATTTCACAAACTCTATATTCATATAAATTGTCTTTATATCGATGAAAAACATCCAATGTAAATGTGTTAAATTGTCTTGGAGAATGCAATAAAAACTCAGTTGACTCTTCTTTTTAGTCACATGTTTTACTTAGCGTTAAATCGGACGTAATGAAACGTTTCGATCAGCGTAACTGGAATAAAGCTGCCGTGTGCGTGCGTTGAAGTGACTTGCGTGCACCATTATTCGTCCTATTTACACGAACACAAGTGAAAGAAGCGTGAAAGCTGCCGATGTTACTTTTCTTTGCTTTCTACTAGTAAAGTGGTCTCCTTTCGTTGGCATCCAGTAAAGGATTAAGTGAAAAAGCCTGTTGCCTGAGTGGTTTCATGGTGCAGAAAGCTTTCTCTTTCTTACTTATCTGCATACTTACATCGAAATCAGTCAGTGTTTTTATTTTTTATTTTATTTTTATTTTTATTTATATTTTTATTTTTTTATTTTACATAGCTGAAACAAAAGAGCACGTGACTCTAGTGAAGAACGTATTGTGAAAATGGAATTTTCAAGAACTGGCAGATGAAGAGCCGATAGGTTCGTACAGTGAAGGAATAGCTATTGAAAACCGAACCAATACTAAAGTGCACGCAGATAGATAGTGTATTGTAATGCTATGGGGGTGGTTATTGAAATAATAACTCGAATCCTAACTTACAAATGAAAAGAGTTTATTTTATCAAGACGTATATAACTGTGTTATCAGTATTATATTACTGGCTTGTCTACCTTGAAAAGAGGGGTTACTGAGACCAACACCACCAATGTTCATATTCAATTAGAATAGTCTATTCTAAACAGAGGGGTATCCTGTCTTTACTACATCATATTAATATACGCCCTTGTGCAAATTAATTGAAACAAAAATAATAATTACGTTATTATTAAAATATCTACAACCCCTCTGTAAGAATTGACAGTGTGTTTGAGCAGCGTTACAATTATCGTACGCTTCCTTTGAGTAACGTCCATAACAGGAAATGTAGGACAACTAATAGACAGTCCAAACAAGAGTTTTTGAGCGTAATAAAAATTTGATTCAAACACGGGTGACGCAATATTTTTCAAGGCCAAACAAATTTTATTATAAAACCCGAAAATAGATAAATATTAGTGCACACACTGCAAATGACCTAATCGGAGGAAAACATATAAATCGATTACACCATGTCTCTCCAGTGGGTCAAAAACTAACTATAGGCCAACAGAAAGGAAGCTTAAGCAGCTGTTTCAATTATTTTGCACAAGAGTGTGTATTAATAGAGTTGTAAGTAGCTACTTAGCTGACTTACGGTCAAGTTCAACTGAAAGCTCTGGTTCTCACTACATAATATAAGTTAAGATGAGGAAGTCAAAAATGTAGAATCTAATTGATTTTTACAAAATCAATATACTAGTGTCAGCATGAATGAATGATTTATATTTATATTAGCACATTATTCATTAACAATAAACACATTATCAATATATTGATATATGTTAATATAATTAACTGTCCAGTCTTAAGTACGGACAAATCATATTAAAGTTGAATGCAAAATAACGCCTCATACTCCGTTCATGTACGGATTTGTACATATATATTTACCAACCTCCACACGAGTAAGATATGACACAAGGTCAATTTCTTAGCGGTTTTCAACAGGTTTTAAATTCAGAGTTTTTTTCACCAAGACCTGTTGCCTAAATAAAGTTAAAGAGCCCAGTTTGTCCTACTATTCACCATAGCTGGAGGAGAGTAAGGACATACCTTTCCCAAGATATTAGCGCTAAGTGAAAATGTAATTACCACGTCGAGGATTTGAACTCGGGGCGACGACTCCATTTCCCAGGACTTTAACCATTACACCAAGCGTTTCCCATGCATTTAGCACATAGGTCCATCAAATGAAGTAGTAATAAAGACTGAATGTGCGGCCATCGTGTCAGTATCGCTCCAATAATGCCTCATATGACAGTGATGCCTCACAAAGTATTAATAAAACTTGCATTCAAAAAACACACGTGCCCACTAATTATTAGGTAGGGCAATATGTGCCTATTTATTGACAGATTTAAATGACACCCGCATTGACATAGTTTCGTTAATTATCCTGGTTGGTTAGAGGGATTTCTCGGTGGCTTAATGTCCATCTAGCTGAACTGCGAAATCGTAGTAAGCGAGTTTGAACACAAATCGCGCTCTTACCTTATGACGGATTAAAAAACATTGAAACATTTTCAAGCCCTCATACTCCAATGATGGTTCAATTGTATTACAAATGTTCATTTCTGACGAGGGATTTGACATTAGATAATCCGCTTAGGTATGCTATTAGATGAGTTCTTAAAAAGTGACGAACGAAACGCAAGAGAAAAATTATAGTGCACGAAGAGTAGACCAGAGACAAGAATGCCAGAGAGTACAAATCTAGAAAGAGAGAAGAGTAGAGATGGAGTAGAGGGAGAAAGAAGAAGGAGGAATAGAGTAGAGAAAGAACAGAAGATTCAGAAGGATATAAGACGAGAATCAAAGAAGAGAGAGAGAGAGAGCCAGAGAGATGAGAGAGCAGTGTTGATCCTATGGTGTATATATATATACAGGGTTGTGTTGCCAGAGAAATGTGTAGGTACTTATATATTTCAAACTATATTTGATCGCGGACTGTTGAAGGACAATCAGGACTCACCGCTGCACTAGGCGGTACACCTCTTACTCTACGAGTGTAGGGACATACTTCGCCTTTGGTATATGTTGTGAGATCTCTGTTCCACTGACTAGTTTGAGGACAGATTCCTAGAGTATTAGACAATTCGATACAGCTATCAATCTGGGCCCTTAGGTATACACTATACGCCTTCAGAAAAAGAGGTCCCTCCGACTTGGCTGTTCACGGACAAGCCCCTAGAATCGATATGATTTGCTAGCCGGCCTATTGCCTATTAATGCCTCATTCCGCCAACACTTCTTTTTAAAGTCTAAATGTATTATTAACAAGCTAATAGCCCTATTCACACGAGCTAAGGATGCGACACTAAAGGTCATATATTCTAAGCGGAGTTAACAGGTTTGGAATTCACAGAGTTTTATTCCTTCTCAACTAGACGATCGGTTTGCCTACTCAACTGTATAAAGAGCCCAGACTGCCCTATAACCTTAATTACTCACCTTAAGCTGAGGAAGGATTAATGAATCATACCTTTTCCCAGGGTAGTTAAGACACTAATGAAATGACAATTACGCAGTCCATGATTTTGAATACGATAAGGGGCGACGAGTCCATTTCCCATGGACTTTAACCATTACACCGACGCGCTTCCGATATATATATCAGTATAAGTAGTGGAGATCGTTACTTGTGCAATAATGTGTAATTAAAAAAGAATTGGTGATGATTTTGTTCACAATTATAATAGTTAGACAATAAGAGACTCAGTATGTCCAGGAGTCATATCAACAGGTTTATATATGATAAAGTAATGTGTTGAGTGCCTCGAATGTTAGATCTGACATTATGAGATCATGCTGATCATATATGTACGTATTATACAGAATCAACCAAAAGTAATGATACAGAAATATTACAAGTGAAGCTATTATGATACCTCGGAGTGGTAGTACAGAGATATGATTATGAGATCGAAACACCTATGTCATCAAGAGTAGCATCCAGAAAATGAGTTTTGAAAATGTGTTAAAAAATTGAAAAAATACAACAAGCAAATAATACAACCGGTTTAGCATAAACCCAACGTTTTAACATGCCGTAAAACAGCAAGCATTTGCAACCTTATTATAAAAAGATAGAGAGGTAAGTATAGAACATCATAGAATTGTTAATAACTAGGAACGTATAATTATACGACATTTGGAAGTAAATTCTATATGGTGGAAACCATTGTCAATGTTCATATGTGTACTAAAAGCAATGGATTTAGACATCAGTAAAACCCAGATACATTTGGAACATAATGTCAAAAATATATAAGGACAGAAAGTTTAATTGATCATGTACAATAAATGAACATACATATGTATGTAATTTAGACCATTAATTTGACAATAATTTCGATTTTATTACTTCATTATATCTTAATTTCTAAATTCTAGCCCAGGTGCATAATAATCTCCAATACATATTAAAGATAGGCAATAAACTTGTGATTTACATAGCCTGAACGTCTCAATAGTCTCGATACATTAGTTAAAATGCGCTCGCTCTTTATTAAGGAGTAAAGAACATAAAAACATAATTTGAGATGAGATAAACTTTAGTTAATGATGTCTTCAAATGAAATTGTTCGAGGGCTGATCATTTTATTAATGGTTAAATATATAAGCGTTATTTGATATATTTCACGGCTTAAAACGTTAAGCGAGTCAATACTCGATAGGTTATCGTGAGGTGATCTTGTAAACCCTTTGACGTTAACTTTTTGTTACTGAAACAAAAAAGCGGACGTTAGTAGATATGATTGCGTTGAGGGATTTCTCGTGACGTAAGGCAGTAAGACGTAGTTTTTCGCCTACAGAATTTCAAAACCGCGGAATGTCGAATCTCAATTATTAACCATAAGATATGACTTTATAGAGTGAGATAGGTTATTAGAAAAACTCCTACTTCACTATCCTGATGTAGCTTTGGTAAACCCCCCAACGCCTTCACTCATACGACATACTATGGTGTTTAGAAAGGCATGTAAATTATAGTAATACTACGAGAGTAATTCATAAGTAGAGTGCTCTTCTTTTGATATCACCCTAATGGCTGGTTTTAGTTCGTTTTCTGTGATTTGACGTAAAATAATTAAAATAAGAAAACTAAAGCACTTGGAAGCTTGGTATGTCTAACCTGTTCATATTAAAACTGCCCTGCTGTACGGTGATGCAACTCGGTGTAAAAATTAGACGAAAGGGACAGAATGGTTAGCCATCAATAGCACTGATCTATATGACCCAGCGAGGTTGTCTTTGGCTAGGTGGAGAGATAATTTATACAAAGTTCGTCGCCCACTACGAGTGGGTATTTATCGCCATCTTGGAGATGTAGTTCATTATTCCAAGATGATTCGGAATGTTCAATCCATTGCTTTCTATCCGGAACATCATTGTTCCGTGCAAAGGATAAAATGAGGTAGGTAAGAACACATATTCTCTTAACTCATCTCTCTCTCTACTATCTCTCTTTCTCGCTCTCATCTTCTCTGATTCTCTCTCTCCGGCTCTGGTCTCTGTAACTCTCTCTATTTTCTGATCTCATACTACTTGTCTCTGCTTATCGACCATCCTAATTACTGTTTGGTTCATCAGGTAAGGAATTTTTTACTCTCTCTCATCTCTCCTCTCATATATACTCTCTCCAGTTGGTCTCTCATCTCTCTTCTCTCGCAATTATCTTCTCACTCTCTCCCTCTTATTATTATATATATTATATATTTGAGTATGATTATTGTATTAACCAATAATAGCACTTATAACTAAAGCATATAAGAAATATATGAAAAATACACAGAGGTTTAGATGGGTTAAGTAGTGTATGTTTTGAGTCCTAATAAAACTCACCACTTAACCATTTAAACTGTGTTATTCTCTAATATTTATTCTTATAATAGACTTCAAGTACTCTTCTCTCTGGATTTCTATCTTCATCTGCGGGCTTTATCACACAACACTATTCTATCACACACCATCACATAGTATATTTTATATCTACGTTATATATATATGTGTGTGGTGTGTAGTGGTGTGTGTGTATGTGTTGAAAGGTAAATACCCTTAATGTTGCCACAGTGATACTAAGTTTAAATGATTTACCTGGAATCACGTCGTTCGGTCAGGATTTGTCCATAGTACACATACTGTAGTTACTATTAATATGTAATTTATATTATGATAATATAAGTATTATAATCAATAATATTATAAATTAATAATATATACCAGATAATATATAATAATAATAAATTAATATTCTAATAACACATTTCAAGCAACCATTTCTTCCTTTATCTATTTACTACATGTTCTTCATTTCCATTCTTTACATTGCAAGAGCGACTATGAAAAGCTAGAGATGTATATATGACTGGTCGCAATGTCTTTCTACATATACTATATACAGTGTCGCACAAAGGACTCGGATGAATGTAAGTTTCTACTGGGTTGTCTAACTTTGGCGTCTCGAGAATTTGAGGTTAAATTAACCGTACAACACCTACAAAAAAGCTGCCATAATTTATATATTAATTGTAATGAATATTATAATAGATACAATGATATACAAATATATTAATACATTTTACACACGAATGCGATATCATATTTTTAGTTACTAAAAGTTAAGTTCAAATTGCGAAATGCTTTTCATCGCGTTTGTTTAATTGAGAAACAAAGACCAATAAATTAGGTAGTTTTTCTGCACAAAAAATATAAGAGAGACTGCCCTTTGACGCTGCTTTTCATTACGCCATCTTGTGTAATCGATAAAATTAGATAGTGGCTTCCATTGAGCAGCAAAAATTTCCTCTTTCCTCTTTTTTTTTTTTCAATTTGATATGATTTCTTCAGTGCCTTTCTGTTTGTTTTGTAAGTCTAGGAATGTAACTTAACACCTAAGAGGAAAGCGTTCCAGTTCTTGCATAAAACCTGCGATCTCAATCAAAATATTACAACCCAAATTCAATTTCTATCGCGCTAACATCAAACGAATATTTTCCGTTCCGCGCAACCTTTCAATGGCGTCATCGCTGTTTTTGAACAGACTAATGCATAAAAGCGTGTAATTTACACCAAATAGGAATAAAGAACGTGTGCATATATATGATATAATATATATATATATATATATATAATATATAATATATATATATTTTTAGGATCGGATTCATAAATCTGGTGCGTTTATATTATAAAGGACAAGTTTTGCAGCCGTTAATATGGTTGATGCCATTTAATAACCTCCGCCATATAATATATATATATATATATATATATATATATATATATATATATATGCACACGTTCCTTTTATTCCATTTGTGTAAATTACACGCTTTTATGCATTAGTCTGTCAAAACAGGATGACGCCATGAAAGGTGCGCGGAACGGAAATATTCGTTGATTAGCGCGATAGAAATTGATTTGGGTTGTATATTTTGTTGAGAATCGCAGGTTTTATGCAAGAACTGGAACGTTCCTCTTAGGTGAAGTACATTCCTAGACTTTCAAAAACAAACAGAAAAAGGCAACTGAAGAAATCATATCAATGAAAAAAAGAAAAAAAGAAAAAAAAGAGGAGGAAAGAGGAAATGTTTTGCTGTAAATGGAAGCCACTATCTGAATTTATCGATTACACAAGATGGCGTAATGAAAAGCAGCGTCAAAGGGAGTCTCTCTTATATTTTGTGCAGAAAACTAACCTAATTTATTTCTTTGTTTTCTCAATTAAAAAACGCGATGAAGCATTTCGCCAATTTGAACTTAATTTAGTAATAAATTGAATATCGGCATTCGTGTGTAAAAATGTATTAATATATTGTTATATCAATTGTATCTATTATAATATTATTACAATTAATTATAAATATGTGTAGCTTTTTTGTCAGGTGTTGTACGGTTATTTACCTCAAATCTCGAGACGCCAAAGTTAGCCAACCAGTAGAAACTTACATTCACCATCCTTTTGTGGACACTGTATGTCGTGTAGAAGACATTGCACCATTATTATTCATAGTTCATCGCTCTTGCAATTTTATTTCATATCTAAAATAATAATAAATAGAATACAATGTGTACATGGACAAACTCCTGACCGAAACACGTGTTGGTAATTCATTAAATTAATTTATCCATTCAACATTTTATTTATCCTTTCAACACATACACGCACACAGACACACACACACATATATATATATATATATATAATATATATATATATATATATATATATGTGTGTGTGTGTGTGTGTGTGTGTGTGAAGAAAGGAAATGAATCCGACGGTATGTAGTATATTAAGAAAAATGAAAAAACACAGGTTTAAATGGGTTAAGTGGTGAGTTTACTGGCCAAACTCACTACTTAACCCATTTAAACCTGTGTTTTTTCATTTTTCTAAATACTACATATATATATATATATTATATATATATATATATATAGAGAGAGAGAGAGAGAGAGAGAGAGAGAGAGAGAGAGAGAGAGAGAAGAGAGAGAGAGAAGAGAGAGAGAGAGAGAGAGAGAGAGAGAGAGAGAGAGAGAGAAGGAGAGTGCTTTCCTACTCATTTCTTGATATGCCGGAACAATGATGTTCCGGATAGAAAGCTATGGATTGAACATTTCCGAATCATCTGGAAATGAATACTATTCTCCAAGAATGGCATAAATACCACTTTTGTCAACTTTTATAATTATCTCCCGTCCTAGCCAAAATGATGGGTCATTAGTCAGTTTGAGCTACCACTGCCCCTTGACTAATTTCATTTGTACCGTACAAGCGGCAGTTTTGAATTAGACATTTATTTCCGCTACAATCTTTAGATATTATTTAATTAGATTTACGCATCACAAAAACAACAAAACAAAGATACACAAGGAATCTCTATGAATTTGTAGATAAATCAACCATGGCCTTCTAACACATGTGTGATATAAAGCGTTGGGGGTTTACCATAAGCTACATCAGTATTAATATATATATATATATATATATATATATATATATATATATTAATAATGGAGATTCGCTTCCGGTTCTTGTCTGTAACGAAAACTACGTCACTGCTTACGTCACAAAACCCAATACCACCATACTCTTGCCCTTTTTTTTCAGTAACAAAAAGTTAACTCAAAGGTTTACAAATAAATAAATACCTACGATTTTGTGTAAAGTTTGTGTGAAATATTCAAAATTGTTATCTAATTAATAATTAAAAGATGCATGCAACATTTCATTTGAAGGGAACAGAACTAAGTTTCCATCTCAAATTGTTTTTATTTCTTTACTCCTTTAATAAAGAGCGACGGTTTAACTCAGTCGGTAGAGCGTTCGGCTAGAAATCACAAGTTTCCTACTATAGATAATGTAACTATTGTCCCTGCTAATGAATAATTATATGTAATAAATAGAAATTATCAATAATGCTAATACTACATTGTATTTCTTTTGTAATGATCAATTAAATTCTGCATTTTGACTTGCTTATCTGGTTCATGTTCAAAATCCATTGCTTAGTACACAATGAACATTACAATTCCAATAGAATAAATGCATAATTATACGTTCCTTAATATCTAGATGTCCATTTACCCTTTGCAATTAATATGAAGGTTGCCTGCTTGCTTTCTACGGCATGTAAAACGTTGGGTTATTTTATGCCTAAAACGTTTAGTTCATTCTTGTTGTGTTTTCAATTTTTTAAACACTTTTTCAAAACTCATTTCTGGATCTATTGATCCTATAGGTGTGATACCATCATGTACTACCACTCCGGGTCAAAGCTCCTGATTTCGAACTTTGTGATTTGATGCTGTTTAACGCCATATCCAGAACATACAATCCTCAGCCAGCCTTTTTATCATATATGAACCTGTATGATTGTACCGGTCCTATTGTCCTTATGGCAAACTCCAAATTCTTTTTATCATATATTTGCCAGAAGACTCACACATATATGATAAAAAGTAGGAAGCGCGTGGTGTAATGGTTAAAGTCATGGGAAATGGACTCGTCACCCGGAGTTCGAATCCTGGACGTGGTAATTGCATTTCACTTAGTGCTAATACCCTTGGGAAAGGTATGATTCATACTCCTCCTCCAGCTAGGGGTAAATAGTAGGGCAGTCTGGGCTCTTTAACATTGGTTAGGCAACCGGTCTAGGAGAAGGAAAACTCTGAATTCAAACCTGTTAAATTCCGCTTAAGAAATTGACCTTGTGTCACATACTGCTCGTGCGGAGAGGTTGATTATATATATATATATATATATATATAGTGTTGGGAATTAGGCATAAGAGCAATAAGGCCGGTACAATCATATCGATTCTGGGGCTTGACGTGAACTGCCTCTTTTCGACGTTCGTTTAACCTAAGGGCCAAAGTTGCATGCTATGAACTGTCCAACCACCAGGAATCTGTCCTCAACTATCATGGATGGCCACCTACAACCAACAGGTAGCATCATCGGGTAAGAGGTCTTACCCCTATGCAGAGGTGCAGTCGGTGTATTCCACAGTCCCACCTAATATAAGTTTGAATATATAAGATACACAATTATCTGAAATAACCTGTAATATAAATCAACATATCTCTCTCTCTCTCTCTCTCTCTCTCTCTCTTCTATTCTCTCTATTTTCTTCTTCTCTCTTTTTTCTTTCTTCTTTCTCTCTCTCTCTCTCTCTCTCTCTCTCTCTCTCTCTCTCTCTCTGTCTTCTGTTGTCTGTCTCTCTGTCTCTGTCTCTCTCTCTCCTTCTTATTTTTCTTTTGGTTTCGTGTCTTTGTTTAATGGAATATATACCTAAGCGGATTATCTAATGTCAAATCCCTCGTCAGAAATGAACATTTGTAATACAATTGAACACATCATTGGAGTATGAGGGCTTGAAAATGTTTCCAATGTTTTTTAATCGGTGAATGAAGGTAAAAGCGCGATTTGTGTTCAAACTCGCTTACTACGATTTCGCAGTTCAGCTAGATGGACATTAAGCCACGAGAAATCCCCTCTAACCAACCAGGAATAATTAACGAAACTATGTCAATGCAAGTGTCATTTAAATCTGTCAATATATAGGCACATATTGCCCTATCTAATAATTTAGATATTTTTTTGTGTGTTTTGAATGCAAGTTTTATTAATATTGTGAGGCATCACTGTCCTATGGAGGATTATTGGAGCGATACTGACACGATGACCGCACATTCAGTTCTTATACTACTTTATTTGATGACCTATGTGCTAAATGCATGGGAAACGCTTGGTGTAATGGTTAAAGTCCTGGGAAATGGAGTCGTCGCCCCGAGTTCAAATCCTCGACGTGGTAATTACATTTCACTTAGCGCTAATATCCTTGGGAAAGGTATGATCCCTACTCTCCCTCCAGCTATGGGTAAATAGTAGGACAGACTGGGCTCTTTAACTTTATTTAGGCAACAGGTATTCGTGAAAAAAAACTCTGAATTTAAACCTGTTGAAAACCCGCTTAAGAAATTGACCTTGTGTCATATCTTACTCGTGCGGAGGGGTTGGTAAATATATATGTACTAAATCCGTACATGAACGAGTATGAGGCGTTATTTTGCATTCAACTTTAAAATGCTTTGTCCGTACTTAAGACTGGGAGTTAATTATATTAACATATATCAATATATTGATAATGTGTTTATTGTTAATGAATAATGTGCTAATATAAATATAAATCATTCATTCATGCTGACACTACCGTATATTGATTTTGTAAAAATCAATTAGATTCTACATTTTTGACTTCCTCATCTTAACTTATATTATGTAGTGAGAACCAGAGCTTTCAGTTGAACTTGACCGTAAGTCAGCTAAGTAGCTACTTACAACTCTATTAATACACACTCTTGTGCAAAATAATTGAAACAGCCGCTTAAGTTTCCTTTCTGTCAGCATATAGTTAGTTTTGGACCCACTGGAGAGAAAGGGTGTAATCGATTTTTATGTTTTCCTCCGATTAGGTCATTTGCAGTGTGTGCCCTAATATTTATCTATTTTCGGGTTTTATTATAAAATTTGTTTGGCCTTGAAAAATATTGCGTCACCCATGATTGAATCAGATTTTATTACGCTCAAAAACTCTTGTTTGGACTGTCGATTAGTTGTCCTACATTTCCTGTTATGGACGTTACTCCAAGGAAGCGTACGATAATTGAAACGCTGCAAAAACACACTGTCAATTCTTACAGGGGGATTGTAGATATTTTAATTATAACGTAATTATTATTTTTGTTTCAATTAATTTTCACAAGGGCGTATATCAATATGATGTAGCAAAGGTAGGATACCCCTCTGTTTAGAACAGACTATTCTAATGGAATATGAACATTGATGGTGTTGGTCTCAGTAACCCGTCTTTTCAAGGTAGACAAGCTAGTAATATAATACTGATAATACATACATGTACGTCTTGTTAAGATAAACTCTTTTTATTTGTAAGTTAGGATTCGAGTTATTATTTCAATAACCACCCCCATAACATTACAATACACTATCTATCTGCGTGCACTTCAGTATTGGTTCGGTTTTCAATAGCTATTCCTTCACTGTACGAACCTATCGGCTCTTCATCTGCCAGTTCTTGAAAATTCCATTTTCACAATACGTTCTTGACTAGAGTCACGTGCTCTTTTGTTTCAGCTATGTAAAATAAATAAATAAATAAATAAATAAAAATAAAAATAAAATAAAAAATAAAAAATAAAAACACTGACTGATTTCGATGTAAGTATGCAGATAAGTAAAGAAAGAGAAAGCTTTCTGCACCCATGAAACCACTCAGGCAACAGGCTTTTTCACTTAATCCTTTACTGGATGCCAACGAAAGGAGACCACTTTACTAGTAGAAAGCAAAGAAAAGTAACATCGGCAGCTTTCACGCTTCTTTCACTTGTGTTCGTGTAAATAGGACGAATAATGGTGCACGCAAGTCACTTCAACGCACGCACACGGCAGCTTTATTCCAGTTACGCTGATCGAAACGTTTCATTACGTCCGATTTAACGCTAAGTAAAACATGTGACTAAAAAGAAGAGTCAACTGAGTTTTTATTGCATTCTCCAAGACAATTTAACACATTTACATTGGATGTTTTTCATCGATATAAAGACAATTTATGTGAATGGAGAGTTTGGGAAATATTCCTATTTTTACTGATGTGTCTCGAATAGACGTCTCTTGGAGGCAACTTATCGGCGTTACCACGAATTATTCTATAGTCTTATCATTATGAAACGACATTTGTAAAGATGGAAATGAGATTGTAATGAGTATGTTCCATGTTTTTTCTAAAAAAACATTCACAATATTTCTGTACTTTTCTTTTTTCTCTTCCTCCCTCTCCCTCTCTACCCGCTCTCTTCTACTCTCTCAATATATATATATGATGGACGATTTCGACGTTTGAGTGTTCATACAATGAACATCCACACAGTGATTTGTTTATAGTGGTGAAGACTTGTGTTGGACCATCCACACTTTTTGGCACAGTCGATAGGAAAGAATTGGTGCATCAAGGGCTGCCACAAACACAATCAACGACCGACATCAGGAATTTTGAATTCAGAGTTATCCCTCTCCTAGACTAGTTACCTACCCAAGGCTGAAGGGCCCAGTCTTCCCTACTATTTAACCCATAGCTGGAGGGAGAATATATGGATTCATACCTTTCCCAAGGGTATTAGCGCTATGTAAAATGCCAACAGCTTTTTTCCATTTTCCACGACTCTAACCACTAGCCCACGCGCCTCCATATATAATAAACACCATAAGATCTAATTTGACAGCCCGATGATTGCGACTTAGCAAGACAACCTGGGTAGCTGTCTATAATAAGCATTTATTATTTTTTAAATTAAATAAATATTAGCTGTCACAATTTGTGATTTGAGCACTGTATTTTCTGTTTCATCACACACACAAAAATTTGTTTTTTACATATACCTATATATATATATATATACATATATATATATGTGTGGTGTGTGTATGTGTGTGTGTGTGTGTGTTTGTGTGTGTGTGTGTGTGTGTGTGTTGAGAAAGATATACAAACAAGGGATGTTGTACAAAATGGATGTATATTTTAGGTAGTCATGTTGACGCTATAACGTTTCGGGCTGTTGTACCTTCTTCAGGACGTTGGATTGAGTTCTTGCTTCAACGGTGAACATTTTCATACTGGAGAGTCAGGAGGTCGTGTATAGGGGAGGTATCGTCAATTGTTGGTGTTAGCAGGTGTGTTTAAGTTGGTAGAGGAAATTCTATTTATTTAATTTTTTTATTATTCTTTCTGATGGTGTGTGCAGCTAGTAAGGTCATGCTAAATGACACCACACACACACACACACACACACACACACACACACACACACACATATATATATATATATATATATATATATATATATATATATATAGAGAGAGAGAGAGGTCTTAAATTAGCTAGCAAAAACACTTAACATAGAATGCAATGATTGTGTTATAAATATTTTAATGTTTATTTCGTTATAAATAAATTTTCTCTTTGGCGAGAAAATTTGAAAACATTACAGTTTTCAGTGAACACATACTACATGCGCACGCACATACAAACACATACATGCAGAAAGAAAGAAAGACAGACAGACACAGACACAGACACAGACACACACATATATATATATACATACATATATATATATATATATATATATATAATATACTTGTTTATTATATTAATAATTCATTTGGATCGAAAGCTGAATCAACGATTCATATTTGGTATCAACTGTCTAAAGTTTGACAGATGCCTTTGTAAATAATTTCAACAACAGGTGCAAATGCTTAAGAGGTTTGAGATGCTCACTATTAATTTTGAATATAAGCCTACTAGATAATGAGACAATTACCTCCCAATTCTTATCTACAGAGTTTATGTTAGGATACATTCTCTCCTAACTCTGGGATATGATAGTTAAGATTGGATTATCTAACCTTGTTGTACAAGCCGTCTGGTAAGAGAACAAAACTGAACACAAACCAACTCTGCTCCAATTTAAAATCAACCATGAGTTATATCCTGCTCGATGCAGAGGGTTTGGCAAGATGCACATATTTCGTGTATAAGAACAAAAGCTGATCATTTCTATACTCAGCAATGGGTTAAATAGTAGCACATTTCTTCAAAAAGTCAGGCTTTGGCCTTAAATAACCCACGAAGGTTGATATGTCATTAAAGAAAAGAAAGCAAAGCAAAAGAGAGCCTAGACAATGTCCAGATCCACAATAAATAAGAGAATTCTCATTAAGTTACACTTACTGATTTTGTCCAAAGAAAACAATCACATTTTAAGTTCAATAAGTACTTTCGTATATTGCTTTTTTATATTCCATCATTCGATCACAAATTATTGATTTGTTTTTGCGTCTGGTTATTCTCTTATACGTTTGACTTTCGATTTCCCTTCTTATAAAATGTATTTTGATTATTTCAGAAAGGCCGATTTTGTCTCTTGTGTACAACATGTTATATGTGCCTTTTAATCTCATTTATTGGAGTAAAATTCTATGGTTTCATTTTTTAGCAATGAAACTATTTATTTGGTTTTATAGCATCTATTGCATTAGACTAGTGTGCCTGAAGTGGACAAACCATCTCGGCTAAGGCTTTAAAATACACCGACTGTACCTCTGCAGAGGGGTAAAATCTCCTAATAGGACCACTGTGATGCTTAAGCATGAGCCCGTGGTGCTTGAACGGTCCATGATATGCTGCACTCCACTTTGGCCCTTACATAGACTAGACGGTTATTCGGAGGCCCTGTCCGATCAATCGGCTAGTCACGTCAAGCCGTAGCACCTATGTGGTTGTCCCAACCCTATTGCCCTCATGAAGACCTCAAACCCTTTTTATCATAATCTGCTAGAAGGCGGTGCCCGAGGGTCTTGTTGTCCTGGGTATGACATTAAACTCTTTTTGATGATGAAGTTCTAATTTTCAAGTTCTGGGAGATGTGGAGTACCCCTTCATCATCATTATTCCGTGTCTACTCAGACCCGGACTAGTAGTTACTGTAAGGGTCCTTTCGATGTTTTAAAACACTGAGTTAAAAAATGAGTACCCATCAACAATGAATATATTTATTCGGCATAAAATACGTCTTCGGCATAAAATAACCCAATGGGTAGACCTGCCTTAAAATCCAACTCACCAACGAACTAACATGAAGTGGAAAGTCTGATTTTTACTAATTTGGAAATTTCATATACGGCCTTTTTGCTATGATTTTCCAGTTGCACGGTTTTTTGCTTTTTCAAATTTATTTTTGCACATTTATTAAGTACGTCAGCTCAGGGGCACGCGCAATTTTAGGACTTTTTAATGGTTTACGAGTGTTGGTTTTGTTTGTGTTGTTGCTGTAGCGTTGCAGATTTTAATTTTGATTTCTGTACTTGCAAATATGCATGTTTAAATTTCCTGTATTTTACATTCCAATTAACGGGGTTTTGTATGCGTATATATTGTTTGATATCTATCTATCTATCTATCTATCTATCTATCTCTCTCTCTCTCTCTCTCTCTCTCTCTATATATATATATATATATATATATATATATATATATATATATATATAATATTTCATCAATAAATAAAATAAAACAGAGTAGCAGCTCACTAATCACCTAATGATCTTCAGCTGAGCTTATATCAACAAGTTTGGTGTCTGCCGATACATGTCTAATATCACATCTATCACTGCCGTTCTTATACAAGGATGAATTTAGCATAAATAAATCCCCTGAATAGCACAACGGATATAAAGGTTGAGTTAATACATTTTTAAGTGACAATTGTGTGTAGGTTGCTGGTTCAATCCTGACCACGGGTAATATTAACATACAATAATTAACACTTATACCTGATCATTGTTAACGGAATGAGAACACGCTACACGAATGGATTAAATAAAGTGTTCAGTTCGAAGTTCCGTGAAGGATGACGATTACGACATAAAAGCTCCAGAGTCCGACAAGATGGTTCTCAAGTTTAGAGGAAACACCTGAAGAAGTCCGGATAGCACATTGGCTGAAACGTTGTGTATATAACAATAAAATTGTGTACAATAGTTCGAAAAATCTAAGTACTACAAATTATCAATCCACCTGTAAAAAATTAAGAGACATTATTAGTTCTATAGCATTATTTGTTGCTACTGTTAAAAGAGATTCAGTTTCTTTCTTCATGGTTCATCCTTTCTTAACAATATGCATCTCATCTCCTGTTCAATTTCCTTAATTTGTTGCTTGAAACAGTTGGGTTGTTTTATTCCTTGTTTCATTTACTAGAGTTTTCATTAATTCAAATATTTTTTTCTGTTTGTCCCTGAGTTATTTCTGTTAGCGTTGCTGTTGTCGATTTCTACCGTCAACGTCACCACCCCAACGCGGTCACCCCCCCTCCCGCCGCCATCACCACCTTACCACCGTCACCACCCCGGCGCCACTACCATTGTCGTCGTTACCAGCGTGGCGTTGGTATCATCCTGTTATTACATCATTATAATCACTATGATTAACCTTTGATTTTCGCTATAGTGTTAATAATTATACGGTATTTGATGATGACGATGACGATAATGATGATGATGATGATGATGATTAGGAAGAGAGAAAAAAAAAGATGATGGTGTCTAAATATAGAATATTGTAATAATTATGAATATTAAAGAAAATGTATTAAAAGAAAGAGGCAATCGAAATCTATGAATTCCTTGTTTTAATTTTAGTATTGAAACTTGTATCGCTGAACAGACCGGAAAAAACAGTGTCAAATGCCAGAAAATTATTCATCCTAATTCATCCTACAAATACACCTACTACGATAAAAACAAATCACAGAATGATTTCATAATTTCGATTTGAAAAAAAAAATATGAATGAATAAATAAATACATAAAATATTAAAGAAGACATTTTACCTCGGGTCGTTTCTTTTCCTGAATGTTAACGCTCCGGTGAATATGAATTTAAACAGGAAAAGAGCAATTAAGGGAATTTAATTTGTTCTAACATAAGTGCTTCTGATTTTGTGTTCTTCTTTCTTTCTTTTTATGTGATATTCCTTCTTCTTTCTTTGAAAACGTGGTAGGTTAGGTCGGGTTGGGTTGTGAAGGGAAGCATCATTTTTGTTTCTCTTCAGCAAGTTCTTTTTTTCTTTCTTTCTTTTTCTTTTTATCTTTTAGCATTTTGATATGCACTTCTCCCCGAACAACGACTTTATTTTTACATTTATATTTCTAATTTGAAATGTCTTTCGAAATTAAAATGGAAGTCGATTTAGAGAGTAAATAATTATAAATAGAAAATGATGTGTCCGGTTTCAAGGAAATACGCCGACATTTAAATAATGTGATTTATAAATTAAAAATTAGTAAAACAAACAGTGTTAAGAAACATTAAGATTTTTCAGAACGAATGAAAGGTACAAGAAATACAAACAATAAGATGAATCGATAAAATGTCCAAGATAAATGGAGTGGTAGATGAGAATTATAGAAAAGAAGAAAGAACAAAGACAGAATAGAGTAAATAAACAATGAATTGACTTGAACATAAAAAAAAAGATTCAAGAACAAAACCAACAATTAATTTAACTAAGAAAAGTCCACGTTTTAAGATTTGATAATATATCTCATCTCAGGTCAAAGAAGCAAAATTATTTTTAGGTCAATATAATTTAATGAAATAACGAAAATAAAATAAAATATGATGCTATTGTAAAAATTAATGAGAAATTAATTTTAAAACTGGAAAAATAAGAAAAAAAGAAGAACTTATGAAAGATGTTCTACACTCAATTGAATGAGACGTATATTAGGAAAACAAACAGAAGGCGACCAGGATAGAAGTCAAAATCACACGTAACGATGACAATAGAAAACAAATAGAAGCAACGCCATGTTTGTTTAATCAAATGTCTATTTTTGAATTGTACATTTTATTAAGAAAAGCCGGAGAGATTGATATTGGAAATTGAGAAGGTTTACATCAAAAGAGGAAAAGCAATGAAAAATAATTCTGTATATTCTCAATTGATGACACTGACGTCATGTAGATATAGGAGGCGCTCTTAGCATAACAGTTATCGGTGGAGGAAATGGATTTGGGAATAGAGTTCAAATCCTAAACGTTTACTGGAAATATAGAAAATTTAAATGAAACGGGTAAAAAAATACCAACCAAGGAAAAATAATACTGTATATTCACAGTTGATGACACTTATCTGTCAATGAATGTAAGTAAAGTAAGTAAAGTCGTCGGGGCGGCCTAAAGTCGGTATCAGCCAGTCAGCGGGGGAGTCTATCCCCTTTTCAATAGCGCTAGACCAAGGAGATTGTTTTGGCATCTGAGGGGGAGCGCCAAACCTACCATCAGCTCTTTACTTTACCGCACAGATCCCTGTGCTACTCATTCGCTAAGTTGGAGAGGACCGGTATCGAACTAGAAACCTTGTGGTTTCTAGCCGAACGCTCTACCGACTGAGCTAACCCGGTCCATAGCCTGTTATTGTTGGATGAAATTGAAATGGAGTTCAAATGCTGAAAGTTTATCAGATATAAAGAATATTTAGATCAAAAATAGTAAAAGAATGCACAGAAATGAAAAATAATGCTAAATATTCTCAATAAATAACATAGGAATCGTTAGGTTTCTGGATCGATACCGGTTCACGCCAATTCAGTTCATGAGTAGAATAGTTTGGATAAGCTATTTTGTGCGGTTAAGTAAAGAGCTGGCGGTAGGTGTGGTATTCTACCCCAGCAAAAATATATAAAAATATATCCCTGGTCTAGCGCTTCCTTCTCCTAAACAGGTTGCCTTCCAAAGCCCAGTCTGTCCTACTATTTACCCATAACTGGAGGGAGTATAGTTGGATTCATACCTTTCCCAAGGGTATTAGCACCATGGGAAATGTAAACAGTTTCGTCTAGGATTTGAACTCGTGTTGGCAAATCCATTTCCTACGATGCTAAGCATTATGCCATATATATATATATATATATATATATATATATATATATTATATATATATATATATATATATATATATATATATAAGGAAAGAGACAGACAGATAGACACACAGACAGACACCGTTTGGCAGAGCGTCAACTGTAATATTGTAGGCAGCTTGAAAGTTGGTTGCAAAAGAAGACATTCACTTCATACTATTTACTTCCGACATTTATAGCCGCTTTAATCTATCAGTCCATGGTTTCCGAAACCGTTTTCATTGGGAGGAGGAAACTCCCTGAATCTTGTAAGGAAAACAACCAAGTAGGGTTTGTTGAACCCTCAAAACACACAACTGATCTCAAGTACACCAGAAATGAAACTGCTTAAACACTGGATCTAATCTTTCTTATCGAATATCTCAATCCACGTCAATTTATCCACCCCATTTCAGAAATATCTAGAATTCCATTGTGTGTGTGAGGGGGGTGTTTCGATGAAAAGTTGACATTACGCAATACTAAAACAGGCGTCTGTATTACACCTATTCTTAGAAAGTTACTATGCATTATAAATATCCTGTGGGTCTATGGCTATATTTAGCAAGTATTTGTACATATGTATTTAGCAATCGCTGCCCAGTAGTAGGATGTGACACAATGTCAATTTCATGAGCGGAGTTTAGTGGGTTTGAATTAAAACCTTTTAATATCCTATACTGATTGTCTAACCGAGGTTAAAGAGCCTTACTATTAACCCATAGCTGGAAGGAAAATATTTGGAGTCATACCTTTCCCAAGGGTATTAGCATTATAGCAAATACAAATAGGTTTGGTCTGGTTCCTTTGTTTAATGGTATGTCAACTTTGAGAGGCCATCCTTCATCAGGTCTACATCTGGCTTGAATTCAATGTTGACCTTCTCCTAAACTGGTTGCTGTAAAAGTCGTCATAGCGGCCTAATGTCGGCATCAGCGAGGGAGTCTATCACCTTTTCACTAGCGCTAGACCAAGGAGATTATTCTAGTGTTTGAGGTGGAGCGCCACGCCTACTATCAGCTCATATCTTTACCGCACAGATCCCTGTGCTACACATACGTTGAGTCGGTGAGGACCGGTATCGAACCAGGAACCTTGTTATTCCTAGCCGAACGCTCCACCGACTGAGCTAACCCGGCCCTATGGGAGTATCTAGGCTAAAAGGATCAGTCTGCTCTACTACTTATGCCAAGTTGGAAAGAGAATAAATGGATTCATAGATTTGTCAAGGTATTAGCCCTTTATGAAATGTGTGGAATATTAGGACTAGGGTAGAGTCCAATCCTTGGGTTGAGTTTTGAAATTGAATAATGCAATTAGTTTTCTAAAAATATAATTTGATGAATAGATTATTAGTATTTACTAGCTTTTGGGTCTCCTTTCAAAAGGAGATATTGATTCTTCTATTTAGGAAGGAATGAAGGTGTCTAATTATAATTTCATAGTTTCAGCCAGTACGTTGATGATTGAACAGGATTTTTAGCTCTAACACCTACAACAGAATAAAGCCATTCCATTGGAAAATTGAACCAAAAATTACCTTATTCTCGAATTTAGATAATTATAAATGTATTGCTAAAATAATAAACTTGCCAGGATGCATTTGTGAGAATGTGGTCACACACAGACACAGACACAGACACAGACACACACACACACACACACACACACACATATATATATATATATATATATATATATATATATATATATAATATATAAGATAAATATATAAAGGTTTTACATATCTATTTATTAGGTGAAAAAGGAACATTCACGACCGTATTGGTTTCATGCGATGCAATCATCAGGTGAAGATGTTTCAAATGCAAGGAAAATCGAAAAAAATCAAAAAATCTCAGAGAATTAATATAATATATATATATATATATATATATATATATATATATATATATCCCATTATACAGCTAACGAATACCAAGAAAATTTAGTACAGACTTGAGCCAAATCTAGTAAGCAAAGAGTTAAACTGATTAAAATGCATCGCTAATTAACGAAAGTGTATGGCAAATGTGCATGAATGTGTAAAAAAATTCGCCAGTTGTGTACGGTGTTTGCAACGACGACGGGGTTCAACGCCTCGTAACTGACATTTTGCCGAGCTGGTTATACATGGACGTACAAAAACTGCCACTTTTCGAACAAAATTTCAATGACTATATAAACAGATAGAGGTTCAAACTTTAAAATCATGTAAACATTGTTGACAATAAACGTTTCTGCGATTTATAAATACTTTGGTGACTTTATCTTTAGGATATATCTCCTATATATAAGATAACTTTCAACTACAATACAATGACCTCAGGATTTTCAACTTCAGAGTTTTCCTTCACCTAGACTGGTTACCTAAACAAGGTTAAAGAGCCCAGTCTGTCCTACTATTTTACCACTAGCTGACAGGAGAATATATAGATCCATGCCTTTTCCCAAGGGTATTAGCGCTATGTGAAATGTAAACAACCTTGTCTAGGATTTGAACTCGGATCGACGAATCCATTTTTTACGACTCTAACCATTATGACACGTGCCACCATATGGTTGTAATAGTAATTTTATATGTGACGTGGTGTGAGCTATTTAGTGTGTGTTTATGTAAGTTCATTAACTTGAACTAGCAAAATAAAAAAACACCCTCCAGACGATGTAAAAATTATATTGCCTGAGGGATGGGAGTTATAAATTCAATGTCAGCGGGTTTGTACCCTAAGTAAGTAAAGTCATCAAGTTCATTAAAGGATTAAAAAAATAAAACAATTTGAAATGTAAACTTTAAATATGTATTAAAATAAAACAAACTATATATAGATATAATACCAGTCATGTATTTATTAAAACTTGTTTAAAAAAACAATGAGGACTGTCTAATGTTGCATGTTCAAATTTTGAGTGTATTTATTCTATGTTATAACGATTTTGAGTAATGTGATGTAATCACTGACGTAGTTTTTGTTACCGACAAAACCGGAAGCTAATCTCCATTATTAATAGATATGTGACGTACAGTCTAAATGAGGGAGTAGATATTTTCTATCTTCATGTCGGTTATTCTGGATAGGAGTTACTGGTATTCTGCATTGTTGGGCATGCACGTTTCCCTCCATTCTTCGAGTCTATTAATTTCCCGCGAATACATCTGCCATTTTATGTAATAGTCAAATTAATATTTTTATTCCTACAATATAATGAATAATATAACATGTTTTTATTATAACTTATCAATTTAAGGAACAGCTGTTTGCATTGTTCA
>CM042138.1:3129570-3132070 GCA_023376005.1 Doryteuthis pealeii | reverse complement strand
CAGACTGATGAAGTTCCCGCTTCAAGCGGACCGAAATATCTCTCCCACATCTACTTGTTTCAGGTATCATTTAAATAATCAAATGAAATGAAATATGACAATAGAAAAATGTAGAAATGTTCCGCACACAAACAAAAATCGACCTTCATCAGAGTAAATCCTTATTTGAAATGAAATTCGTTGGAAAAGCGGAGAATTTTTGAAATGTTCGAAAACACGTGTAACTAATATTGATTAAAAACCTATATTATCGATTCTATACTTTTCTTTCCTTTTTTCATTTTTTCAACATACCGTCGGATTCACTTCCAATTTCATTTTACACAGACACACACACACACACACACATATATTTATATATATATATATATATATTATATATATATATATATATATATATATATACAATATATGATATATTGACTTGTTATTTTCTATCGTTCCGCTCGTAACTCAACTTCCTTGTATATTGAAATAAACTGAAATGTTATTCCTATTTTATAAGATAATAAAAAACTCTAATGTATAAAAACAATAATAAAATCGAATGTGATAAAATGTTTGTTGCCAATATATTTACATTTCTTTACTAAATTCTTCCATTTAATGAACTTGAACGGGCGGTGTAAAAGTAAATTATTGAAATATATTGCCTAAGGCGTGGGAATTATATAATTAAAATAAAGCGTTTAAATTTTTAAAAAGATTAATTACTTACTTAAAAAGCATCTATTCACTCACCCCACAGAGTATGTGTTTGTTTTACGACAGCGGGGACTCCAAAACCTTTCTAAAAATGTCTGATATATTATTCAGACTCTTATATTTAGAGAAAATTTAAAATCTACGAGTTAAATATATTTCGTTCGGATTTCATATAATTAAATAGGGGTCGACCTAGCAAGAAATATATTTCACCAAATACATTATTTATGAAAAACTATTTCAAACTTTTAAATTCATCTAAAGGTGAACAAGTATGAAATGTTCGTGAAATTTTGACAATTAATTGATCTTTCATTGGATTTTCATTATGTTATGTAGTAATGTTGTGATTTTTGTTGCCATGCTTTAGGCTTAAGCAAGGCGCTGCCAGCGAGATCCTTTTGTTAAGCAGAGAGTGATCCTTAGTAAAGAATCCTTTGGTGTCTTTTAGTGTTATCAGTCTTGCAGGGTCCTACGCAATGAGTGAAATGGACATCTGTTCAATAATAGCCGATTAAGTAGTTAACCAACTACGATTCTGGCTGTTGTTGGGCTGAGCTTTTACCACGCCACCTCCGCTTAGTCTATTAAATGTAGTTGGTGTATTGCAGCACATCTTATATACAAACATATATATATATGGAGGCGCGTGGGCCCTAATGGTTAGAGTCGTTAGGAATGGACTCGTCAACTCGTCAATTCTGGACGAAGCTGTTAGCATTTCACTTAGCTAATACCCTTGGGAAAGTATGAATTCCAATTCTCCTTCAGCTATGGGTAAATAGCCAGGGCAGACTGACTCTTTAACCATGGCTAGGTACATTCGAGGAGAAGAAAACTCTGAATTCAAACCTGTTGAACTTCCGCTTAAGGAATTGACCTTGTGTCGCATCCTGCTCGTGCGGGGGGTAAATATATATATATATACCAATTCACAAGTAACGTACTGACTATAAGAATACTCATTAATAAACTACTTAACTCCTCAAATACTGTGGTCGTCTAAGCCGGTGACGTAGTTTCTTATGACTCAAAAAGAGACCGAATCGCTACTGATAGTCCCTATTAAAAATTTTGATTGCTATTCTATTCCTTCTGAAAAAAAGGTACAGATGGATATAAATGTCAATTTCACTGTTGACATCATTCTTTGACAAATAGGTCGTGTTTTTCAATTCTTAGCATCTGTCAACTAATGTATATGTTGGAAATGCTCCAGATTTCGTTTTCATTATGTCCATAACTGGACAAGATATATTGAATAAAGTGGCTTATACTTTCTTTTTTTAACTTTCCGTCCTTAAAATATTAATGGGTGGTCAATCGTTTTAAAAATATTGAACAGTGAAGATGACTTTTCCCTCCTTTTGTGACTATATTTCGTTATGACAGGGACTTGGTTCATTATAAAATATTGTTAAAAAACAAAATTCTGATTTATAGAGTGTCTTTGTCTCTGCTTTCCGTATAAAGAATTTTGAAACTTAGATTAAAAGTTTAAACCCGCGAATAGAAGGAGTGCGTAGATAACGGTTTGGGGCGCTAAACAGCAGGATTTTTTAACATTGAATATTTATCCCAGTACTAATCAATAAAGTCAACGTTTAATTGCATCTACATGGGTCATTTAATGAATAAGATGAATTTCTCTTAGGAGGTGTATAGGAAGCCTTTTGTCGAATGTTTTCAAGAATCAATATGATTTGTTCTAATGTCCCAAAAGATTATCAACACGACATATTTAACTGACCGCTTCGCAGAACATTTGCCCTCGGTGTGTTATCTCTCTCTTGGT
>CM042138.1:3112172-3129470 GCA_023376005.1 Doryteuthis pealeii | reverse complement strand
CCTGTGTTGTAATTTTTTCACGCGGGTGCACCCGCGTTGTGCCAAACTTTTGAATCTAAGAATTAGCAGTGAGTTTCACTGAGTGTCTCATACTCTTTGTGTCATATTCTACCTCTAAGCAATGAGTCGGTTTATTTTTATCCAGATATTTTTTCTAGATAGCATCAGTCCTATTTATTATAATTGCGAATTGAATGATTCATTTCAGCTTGTCAATATCGGTCTTATAGATTTACATTTCAACTGTCAACACGGAGTTATGCTAAAGTTAAACATTTAACTTTAATTTTCATTTAAAAAGGAAATCTATTTGAACAATGACAACAGCTTTCCTTAAATTGTAAGTTATAATAAAACAATGTTAATATTAATTCTTATAATTGAGGAATAAAATATTAATTTGACTATAATAAAATGGCGATGTTTCGCGGGAAATTAAATAGACTCGAGAATGGAGGGAAACGTGCAAGCCAACAATTGATGAATACCAGTAACTCGCTATCCAGATAAACCGACATGAAGATAGAAAAATATATATACCCTCATTTAGATGTACGTCCACTATTTTATTAATTCAAATGGAGATTAAGCTTCCGGTTTTGGTCGTCAAACTAACGTACTGATTACATCATATTACTGAAAATCGTTATAACATAGATAAATACACTCAAAATTTTGAACATGCCAACATTAGCAGATCTCATTGTTTTTTTAAACAAGTTTTAATTAAATACATGACGGTATTAGTGTATCTATATTAGTTTGTTTTATTTTAATACATATTTTAAATGTTTACATTTATCAAATTGTTTTATTGTTATATAATCCTTTTAATGAATTTGATGATTTTACTTACTTAGGGTTACAAACTCGCTGACATTGATTTTACTCCCATCCTCAGGAAAATATGTTTCAAAATCTATTTTTTACATCGTCCGAGGGTGTTTTTTTTTTTATTTTGCTAGTTCAAGTTAATGATTACAAAACACACACTTAATACGCTCACCAGTCACATATAAATTACTATTATATGGTGGACGTGTTATAATGGTTGAGTCGTGGAAATGGATTCGTCGATGCCGAGTTCAAATCCTAGACAAGGTGTTTACATTTCACATAGCGCTAATACTTGGAAAGGCATGAATCTAATATATTCTCTCGCAGCTAGTGGTAAATAGTAGACAGACTGGGCTCTTTTAACCTGGGTTAGTTTAACCAGTTAGGTGAAGGAAAACTTGAATTTGAAACAATCCTGAGGTCATTGTATTGTAGTTTGAAAGTTACCTATATTGGGCAGATACATCCTAAAGATAAAATCACAAAGTTTTTAAATTGGCAGGACGTTTATTGTCAACAATGTTTACATCTATTTTAAAGTTTGACCTCTTATCTATCTTTTTTTTTTTTATATAGTCATTGATTTTTTTGTTCGAAAAGGGCAGTTTTTGTATGTCCATCGAGTATAACAGACTCGGCAAAATGTCAGTTTTACGAGGTTGAACAACCGTCGTCAGTTGCAAACTCCGCAACTGCAACTGGCGAATTTTTGTACACATCCTGCACATTTGCCATACACTTTCGTCATTAGCGATGCATTTTAAATCGTTTAACATATTTGCTTACAGTTTGGCTCAGTCTGTACCAAATGTTCTTGTATTCGTTCTGTATAATGGGATATATATATAATATATATTATATATTATATATATATTAATTTTATATTAATTTTCTGAAGATTTTTTTTGATTATATATAATTTTTTTTTATTTCCTTGATTTGAACATCTTCACCTGATGATTGCATCGCATGAAACAATACGGTCGTGATGTTTCCTTTGTCACCTAATAAAATAGATATTCGTAATACCGAATAAAAACCTTCCCGATCTCCTTATTATCAAAACCACACAAACCCCACAATACACAAAAACAACATCAAACAAAACTTATATTTATCTTTTATTACTTCACTTATTCTTATTTATATATTTTATATATTAATGTGTGTGGTGTGTGTGTGTGTGTTGTGTGTGTGTGTGTGTGTGTGTGTGTATAATAAAACTGGCAGTTTTTATTTTAGCTCATTTTATTTTTTTCCGAGATCAGTATTTTTGGTTCATTTTCCAATGGACTTTCTTACTGTTGTAGGTTGTTAGAGCTACAAAATTCTTCTACACTGTTCATCCAATCACGTACCGGTTGAAAACTCTGAATTACATAATTAGACACTTCTTCCTTCCTAATAAGACGAATCACTATCTCCTTTTGAAAAAGGAAAACCAGAAGCTAGTAATACTAATAATTTTCTCAATTGGTATTTTAGAACGCTAATTGATTATTCAATTTCAGAAATCAACCAAGGATTTGGACTCTACCCCATGTTCCGATATGTATGAACCATTTATAAAGGGTATACATTGAGCAAAAGTATGAATCCATCTATTTCTTTCCAACTTGGGATAAATAGTAAAGCAGACTGGAACTTTTAGCTAGATACTTCCATAGAGAGGGTAAGCTCAGTCGGTAGAAGCGTTCGGCTAGGAATAAAGGGTTCCTGGTTCGATACCGGTTCCTGCCAACTACGTTGTGTAGCACAGGTATCTGTGCGGTAAAGATCTGAGCTGATAGTAGGCATGGGTCTCCTCAAACGCTAGAATAATCTCCTTGGTCTAGCGCTAGTGAAAGTGATAGACTCCTCACTGAATCGCAACATTAGGCGTGTGACTTTTAGAACCAGTTTTAGGGAAGGTCAACATTGAATTCAGCCAGATGTAGACCTGATGAAGGATGGCCTCTCAAAGTTTACATAACATTAAACCAGGAACAGACCAAAATCTATTTGGTATTTGCTATAGTGCTATAACCTTGGGAAAGGTATTGACTCCAAATATCTCCTTCCGTATGGGTTAATAGTAGGCTTTTACCTCGGTTAGACAATTAGTATAGGAATTAAACGGTTTTAATTCAAACCCACTAAACTCCGCTCATGAAATTGACATTGTGTCACATCCTACTAAGGGCAGCGATTGCTAAATACATATTACAAATACTTTTGCTAAATATGCATAGACTGCCACAGGATATCTTATTATGCATGTAACTTTCTAAGAATAGGTGTACTAAGCCGCTGTTTATATATATATATATTATATATATAATATAATATATATATTATATATGTGTGTGTGTGTGGTTGTGGTGTGTAATACAGCCGTATATATATATTATATATATATATACTATATATATATATATTAATATATATATATATTATAATATATATATATAATATATTATATATAATATATAATATATTATTATATATATATATATATTATATATATATATATATTAATATATATATATATATTATATATATATTATTATATATATATGGCATAATGGTTAGCATCGTACGAAATGGATTTTGCCAACACGAGTTCAAATCCTAGACGAAAATGTTTTGCATTTCCCATGTGGCTAATACCCTTGGGAAAGGTATGAATCAACTATACTCCCTCAGTTATGGGTAAATAGTAAGACAGACTGGGCTTTGGAAGGAACCTGTCTAGGAGAAGGAAGCGCTAGACCAGGGATATATTTTTATATATTTTTGCTGGGGTAGAATACACACACCAACCGTTACTTAACTTCGCACACAATTAGCTTATCCAATTATTCTACTCATGAACTGAATTGGCGTGAACCGGTATCGATCCAGAAACCTAACGATTCTATGTTATTTATTGAGAATATTTAGCATTATTTTTCATTTCTGTGCATTCTTTACTATTTTTGATCTAAATATTCTTTATATCTAATAAAATTCAGCATTTGAACTCCATTTCAATTTCATCAATCAGGCTATGGACGGGTTAGCTCAGTCGGTAGAGCGTTCGGCTAGAAACCACAAGGTTTCTAGTTCGATCGGCTCTCTCACTTAGCGAATGAGTAGCACAGGGATCTGTGCGGTAAAGTAAAGAAGCTGATGGTAGGTTTGCGCTCCTCCTAGATGCCAAAACAATCTCCTTGGTCTAGCGCTATGAAAGGGGATAGACTCCTCGCTGACTGGGCTGATACCGACTTTAGGCCGCCCCGACGACTTTACTTACTTTACTTACATTCCTTGACAGATAAGTGTCATCAAACTGTGATATACAGTATTATTTTTCTTGGTTGGTATTTTTTTACCCGTTTCAAAATTTTTATTTTCCAGTAAACGTTTAGGATTTGACTAATTATCCATTTTCTTTCCACCGATAACTGTTATGCTAAGAGCGCCTTTATATTTAATGACGTGTCATCAATTGAGAATATACAGCATTATTTTTTCATTGCTTATTATTCTTTTCCTCTTTTGATGTAAACCTTCTCAATTTCCAATATCAATCTCTCGGCTTTTCTTAATAAATCTACAATTCAAAAATATACATTTGATTAAACAAACATGGCGTTGCTTCTATTTGTTTCTATTGTCATCGTTACGTGTGATTTTGACTTCTTCCTGGTCGCCTTCTGTTTGTTTTCCTAATATACGTCTCATTCAATTGAGTGTAGAACATCTTTCATAAGTTATTCTTCTTTTTTTCTTATTTTTCAGTTTTAAATTAATTTCTCATTAATTTTTACAATAGCATCAATATTTTATTTTTTTTCGTTATTTCATTAATTATATGACCTAAAAATAAATTTTGCTTCTTTGACCTGAGATGAGATATATTATCAAATCTTAAAACGTGGACTTTTTTCTTAGTTAAATTAATTGTTGGTTTTGTTCTTGAATCTTTTTTTATGTTCAAGTCAATTCATTGTTTATTTACTCTATTCTGTCTTTCTTCTTTCTTCTTTTCTATAATTCTCATCTACCACTCCATTATCTTGGACATTTATCGATTCATCTTATTGTTTGTATTTCTTGTACTTTCATTCGTTCTGAAAAATCTTAATGTTTTTACACTGTTTGTTTTACTAATTTTTAATTTATTAATCACATTATTTAAATGTCGGCGTATTTCCTTGAAACCGGACACATCATTTTCTATTTATAATTATTTACTCTCTAAATCGACTTCCATTTTAATTTCGAAAGACATTTCAAATTAGAAATATAATGTAAAAATAAAGTCGTTGTTCGTGGGAGAAGTGCATATCAAAATGCTAAAAGATAAAAAGAAAAGGAAAGAAAGAAAAAAGAACTTGCCTGAAGAGAAACAAAATGATGCTTCCCTTCACAACCACCCCGACCTAACCTAACGTTTTTCAAGAAAGAAGAAGGAATATCAGTTAAAAAAAAGAAAGAAAGAAGAAGAACACAAATCAGAAGCACTTATGTTAGAACAAATTAAATTCCCTTAATTGCTCTTTTTCCTGTTTAAATTCATATTCACCGGAGCGTTAACATTCAGGAAAAGAAACGACCCGAGGTAAAATGTCTTCTTTAATATTTTATGTATTTATTTATTCATTCATATTTTTTTTTCAAATCGAAATTATGAAATCATTCTGTGATTTGTTTTTATCGTAGTAGGTGTATTTGTGTAGATGAATTAGGATGAATAATTTTCTGGATTTGACACTGTTTTTTCCGGTCTGTTCAGCGATACAAGTTTCAATACTAAAATTAAACAAGGAATTCATAGATTTCGATTGCTCTTTCTTTTAATACATTTTCTTTAATATTCATAATTATTACAATATTTATATTTAGAACCATCAATTTTTTTTTCTCTCTTCCTAATATCATCATCTCATCGTCATCATCATCATCAAATACCGTATAATTATTAACACTATAGCGAAAATCAAAGGTTAATCATAGTGATTACAATGAGTAATAACAGGATGATACCAACGCCACGCTGGTAACGACGACAATGGTAGTGGCGCCGGGGTGGTGACGGTGGTGAGGTGGTGATGGCGGCGGGAGGGGGGTGACTGCGTTGGGGTGGTGACGTTGACGGTAGAAATCGACAACAGCAACGCTAACAGAAATAACTCAGGGACAAACAGAAAAAAATATTTGAATTAATGAAACAAGGAATAAAACAACCCAAATGTTTCAAGCAACAAATTAAGGAAATTGAACAGGAGATGAGATGCATATTGTTAAGAAAGGATGAACCATGAAGAAAGAAACTGAATCTCTTTTAACAGTAGCAACAAATAATGCTATAGAACTAATAATGTCTCTTAATTTTTTACAGGTGGATTGATAATTTGTAGTACTTAGATTTTTCGAACTATTGTACACAACTTTATTGTTATATACACAACGTTTCAGCCAATGTGCTATCCGGTCTTCTTCAGCTGTTTCCTGTAAACTTGAGAACCATCTTGTCGGACTCTCGAGCTTTTATGTCGTAATCGTCATCCTTCACGGAACTTCGAACTGAACCCTTTATTTAATCCATTCGTGTAGCGTGTTCTCATTCCGTTAACAATGATCAGGTATAAGTGTTAATTATTGTATGTTAATATTACCCGTGGTCAGGATTGAACCAGCAACCTACACACCAATTGTCACTTAAAATGTATTAACTCAATCTTTATATTCGTTGTGCTATTCAGGGGAATTATTTATGCTAAATTCATCCTTGTATAGACGGCAATGCTATAATTTAAATCATAGATGTGATATTAGACATGTATCGGCAGACACCGAACTTGTTGATATAAGCTCATCTGAAGATCATTAGGTGATTAGTGAGCTGCTACTCTCTTTTTATTTATTTATTGATGAAATTTATTTATATATATTATATATATAATATATATATATATATATATATATATATATATATATATATATATATATATATATATATATATATATATATATCAAACAATATATACGCATACAAAACCCCGTTAATTAGAATGTAAAATACAGGAAATTTAAACGTGCATATTTGCAAGTACAGAAATCAAAATTAAAATCTGCAACGCTACAGCAACAACACAAACAAAACCAACACTCGTAAACCATTAAAAAGTTCTAAAATTGCGCGTGCCCCTGAGCTGACGTACTTAATAAATGTGCAAAAATAAATTTGAAAAAAGCAAAAAACCGTGCAACTGGAAAATCATAGCAAAAAGGCCGTATATGAAATTTCGAAATTAGTAAAAATCAGACTTTCCACTCCATGTTAGTTCGTTGGTGAGTTGGATTTTACGGCAGGTCTACCCATTGGGTTATTTTATGCCGAAGACGTATCTTATGCCGAAGAAATATATTCATTGTTGATGGGTACTCATTTTTTAACTCAGAGTTTTAAAACATCGAAAGGACCCTTACAGTAACTACTAGTCCGGGTCTGAGTAGACACGGAATAATGATGATGAAGGGTACTCCACATCCCAGAACTTGAAAATTAGAACTTCATCATCAAAAGAGTTTAATGTCATCCCAGGACAACAAGACCCTCGGCACCGCCTTCTAGCAGATTATGATAAAAAGGGTTTGAGGTCTTCATGAGGGCAATAGGGTTGGGACAACCACATAGGTGCTACGGCTTGACGTGACTAGCCGATTGATCGGACAGGACCTTTCCGAATAACCGTCTAGCTATGTAAGGGCCAAAGTGGAGTGCTGTATAGCATGGACCGTTCAAGCACCACGGGCTCATGCTTAAGCATCACAGTGGTCCCATTTAGGAGATTTACCCCTCTGCAGAGGTACAGTCGGTGTATTTTAATCCTTAGCCGAGATGGTTGTCCACTTCAGGCACACTAGTCTAATGCAATAGATGCTATAAACCAAATAAATAGTTTCATTGCTAAAAAATGAAACCATAGAATTTTACTCCAATAAATGAGATTAAAAGGCACATATAACATGTTGTACACAAGAGACAAAATCGGCCTTTCTGAAATAATCAAAATACATTTTATAGAAGGGAAATCGAAAGTCAAACGTATAAGAGAATAACCAGACGCAAAAACAATCAATAATTTGTGATCGAATGATGGAATATAAAAAAGCAATATACGAAAGTACTTATTGAACTTAAAATGTGATTGTTTTCTTTGGACAAAATCAGTAAGTGTAACTTAATGAGAATTCTCTTATTTTATTGTGATCTGGACATTGTCTAGGCTCTCTTTTGCTTTGCTTTCTTTTCTTTAATGACATATCAACCTTCGTGGGTTTTTAAGGCCAAAGCCTGACTTTTTGAAGAAATGTGCTACTATTTAACCCATTGCTGAGTATAGAAATGATCAGCTTTTGTTCTTATACACGAAATATGTGCATCTTGCCAAACCACTGCATCGAGCAGGATATAACTCATGGTTGATTTTAAATTGGAGTAGAGTTGGTTTGTGTTCAGTTTTGTTCTCTTACCAGACGGCTTGTACAACAAGGTTAGATAATCCAATCTTAACTATCATATCCCAGAGTTATGAGAGAATGTATCCTAACATAACTCTGTAGATAAGAATTGGGAGGTAATTGTCTCATTATCTAGTAGGCTTATATTCAAAAATTAATAGTGAGCATCTCAAACCTCTTAAGCATTTGCACCTGTGTTGAAATTATTTACAAAGGCATCTGTCAAACTTTAGACAGTTGATACCAAATATGAATCGTTGATTCAGCTTTCGATCCAAATGAATTATTGATATAATAAACAAGTATATATGTATATATATTATAATATATATACATGTATGTATATATAGTCGTATGTGTGTGTGGTGTGTGTGTGTGTCTGTCTGTGTCTATGTTCTGTCTCTGTGTGTGTGTGGTGTGTGTGTGTGTGTGTGTGTATGTCTGTCTGTCTTTCTTTCTGCATGTATGTGTTTGTATATGCGTGCGCATGTAGTATAGTTCACAGAAAACTGTAATGTTTTCAAATTTTTCTCGCAAAGAGAAAATTTATTTATAACGAAATAACATTAAAAATATTATAACACATTCATTGCATTCTATTTTAAGTGTTTTTGCTAGCTAATTTAAGACCCCTCTCATCTCTATCTATCTCTCTCTCTCTTATTATATATATATATATATATATATATATGTATGTGTGTGTGTGTGTGTGTGTGTGGTTGGTGTGTGTGGCAATATTTAGCATGACCTTACTAGCTACACCCACATCAGAAAGAATAATAAAATAAATAAAATAAATAGAATTTCCACTACCAACTTAAACACTCCTGCTAACACAACATTGACCACACTCCCCTATACACGACCTCCTAACTCTCCAGTATGAAAATGTTCACGCTCAATCCAACTTCCTGAAGAAGTTCTCACTGCCCGAACGTTATAACGTCGACATGGCTACATACATCCGTTTTTGTATATCTTTCTCACACCCACACACACACACACACACACACACACCACATATAATATATATATATATATATATATATATATATATATATATATATGAGGTTAAGTAAACAAACAAATGTTTTTTTTTATATGGCTTTAAGCCGACAATTTTTGGAGGATATGTGCTTAATTGAAGTCATACCTAATTCTGAAAGTTAATTAGTTAATAATTAATGAATTTAGGCGGGTAATATGTTCAAATGTAAGGCTAAACAAATCGAGATTTGCTGATGAGACCTAATAGGTCGAAATGTACATTCAGGGATTGACATTTTCCCGATTTGTTTTAGCCTTACATTTGAACATATATACCGCCTAAATTCATTAATTATTAACTAATTAACTTTCAGAATTAGGTATGACTTCATTAAGCATATCCAAAAAATATATATATATATATTGAGAGAGTAGAAGAGAGAGGTTAGAGAGGGAGGAAGAGAAAAAGAAAAGTACAGAAATATTGTGAATTTTTTTTAGAAAACCATGCTACATACTCATTACAATGTCATTTCTTGCTTTGCAAATTCGTTTCATAATGACAAGACATAGAATAATTCGTGTAACGCGATAAGTTGCCTCCAAGAGACGTCTATTCGAGACACATCAGTAAAAATAAGAATATTTCACAAACTCTATATTCATATAAATTGTCTTTATATCGATGAAAACATCCAATGTAAATGTGTTAAATTGTCTTGGAGAATGCAATAAAAACTCAGTTGACTCTTCTTTTTAGTCACATGTTTTACTTAGCGTTAAATCGGACGTAATGAAACGTTTCGATCAGCGTAACTGGAATAAAGCTGCCGTGTGCGTGCGTTGAAGTGACTTGCGTGCACCATTATTCGTCCTATTTACACGAACACAAGTGAAAGAAGCGTGAAAGCTGCCGATGTTACTTTTCTTTGCTTTCTACTAGTAAAGTGGTCTCCTTTCGTTGGCATCCAGTAAAGGATTAAGTGAAAAAGCCTGTTGCCTGAGTGGTTTCATGGGTGCAGAAAGCTTTCTCTTTCTTTACTTATCTGCATACTTACATCGAAATCAGTCAGTGTTTTTATTTTTTATTTTATTTTTATTTTTATTTATATTTTTATTTTTTTATTTTACATAGCTGAAACAAAAGAGCACGTGACTCTAGTGAAGAACGTATTGTGAAAATGGAATTTTCAAGAACTGGCAGATGAAGAGCCGATAGGTTCGTACAGTGAAGGATAGCTATTGAAAACCGAACCAATACTAAAGTGCACGCAGATAGATAGTGTATTGTAATGCTATGGGGGTGGTTATTGAAATAATAACTCGAATCCTAACTTACAAATGAAAAGAGTTTATTTTATCAAGACGTATATAACTGTGTTATCAGTATTATATTACTGGCTTGTCTACCTTGAAAAGAGGGGTTACTGAGACAACACCACCATGTTCATATTCAATTAGAATAGTCTATTCTAAACAGAGGGTATCCTGTCTTTACTACATCATATTAATATACGCCCTTGTGCAAATTAATTGAAACAAAAATAATAATTACGTTATTATTAAATATCTACAACCCCTCTGTAAGAATTGACAGTGTGTTTGAGCAGCGTTACAATTATCGTACGCTTCCTTTGAGTAACGTCCATAACAGGAAATGTAGGACAACTAATAGACAGTCCAAACAAGAGTTTTTGAGCGTAATAAAAATTTGATTCAACACGGGTGACGCAATATTTTTCAAGGCCAAACAAATTTTTTATAAAACCGAAAATAGATAAATATTAGTGCACACACTGCAAATGACTAATCGGAGGAAAACATATAATCGATTACACCATTTCTCCAGTGGGTCAAAAAAACTATAGGCCACAGAAAGGAAGCTTAAGCAGCTGTTTCAATTATTTTGCACAAGAGTGTGTATTAATAGAGTTGTAAGTAGCTACTTAGCTGACTTACGGTCAAGTTCAACTGAAAGCTCTGGTTCTCACTACATAATATAAGTTAGATGAGGAAGTCAAAAATGTAGAATCTAATTGATTTTTACAAATCATATAACGGTAGTGTCAGCATGAATGAATGATTTATATTTATATTAGCACATTATTCATTAACAATAAACACATTATCAATATATTGATATATGTTAATATAATTAACTCCAGTCTTAAGTACGGATCATATTAAAGTTGAATGCAAATAACGCCTCATACTCGTTCATGTACGGATTAGTACATATATATTTACCAACCCTCACACGAGTAAGATATGACACAAGGTCAATTTCTTAAGCGGTTTTCAACAGGTTTAAATTCAGAGTTTTTTTTCACCAAGACCTGTTGCCTAAATAAAGTTAAAGAGCCCAGTTTGTCCTACTATTTACCCATAGCTGGAGGGAGAGTAAGGATCATACCTTTCCCAAGGATATTAGCGCTAAGTGAAATGTAATTACCACGTCGAGGATTTGAACTCGGGGCGACGACTCCATTTCCCAGGACTTTAACCATTACACCAAGCGTTTCCCATGCATTTAGCACATAGGTCATCAAATGAAGTAGTATAAGAACTGAATGTGCGGCCATCGTGTCAGTATCGCTCCAATAATCCTCCATATGACAGTGATGCCTCACAATATTAATAAAACTTGCATTCAAAACACACGTGCCACTAAATTATTAGGTAGGGCAATATGTGCCTATTTATTGACAGATTTAAATGACACCCGCATTGACATAGTTTCGTTAATTATTCCTGGTTGGTTAGAGGGGATTTCTCGTGGCTTAATGTCCATCTAGCTGAACTGCGAAATCGTAGTAAGCGAGTTTGAACACAAATCGCGCTCTTACCTTTATTGACGGATTAAAAAACATTGGAAACATTTTCAAGCCCTCATACTCCAATGATGTGTTCAATTGTATTACAAATGTTCATTTCTGACGAGGGATTTGACATTAGATAATCCGCTTAGGTATATATTCCATTATACAAAGACACGAAACCAAAAGAAAAAATAAGAAGGAGAGAGAGAGACAGAGACAGAGAGACAGAAACAGAGAGAGAGAGAGAGAGAGAGAGAGAGAGAAGAGAGGAGAGAGGAGAAGAGAGAAAGAACAGAGAGATAGAAGGAAATAGAGAGATAAAGAGAGAGAGAGAGAGAGAGAGAGAGAGATGTTGATTTATATTACAGGTTATTTCAGATAATTGTGTATTTATATTTCAAACTTATATTAGATGGGACTGTGGAATACACCGACTCCACCCCTGCATAGGGGTAAGACCTCTTACCCGATGATGCTACCTGTTGGTTGTAGGTGGCCATCCATGATAGTTGAGGACAGATTCCTGGTGGTTGGACAGTTCATAGCATGCAACTTTGGCCCTTAGGTTAAACGAACGTCGAAAAGAGGTCCCTCCGATCAATTGGCTGTTCACGACAAGCCCTAGAATCGATATGATTGTACCGGCCCTATTGCTATTATGCCTCATTCCCAACACTTTTTATCATATGTTTACCAACCCTCCACACGAGCAGGATGCGACACAAGGTCAATTTCTTAAGCGGAGTTTACAGGTTTGAATTCAGAGTTTTCCTTCTCCTAGACGGTTGCCTAACCAATGTTAAAGAGCCCAGACTGCCCTACTATTTACCCCCTAGCTGGAGGAGGAGTATGAATCATACTTTCCAAGGGTATTAGCACTAAGTGAAATGCAATTACCACGTCATGATTTGAACTCGGGCGACGAGTCCATTTCCATGACTTTAACCATTACACCACGCGCTTCCTACTTTTTATCATATATGTGTGAGTCTTCTGGCAAATATATTATAAAAAAGAATTTGGAGTTTGCCATAAGGACAATAGGATCGGTACAATCATACAGGTTTATATATGATAAAAAGGGTGGCTGAGGATTGTATGTCATGGATAAGACGTTAAACAGCATCGAATCACAAAGTTCGAAATCAGGAGCTTTGACCCGGAGTGGTAGTACATGATGGTATCACACCTATGGCATCAATAGATCCAGAAATGAGTTTTGAAAATGTGTTTAAAAAATTGAAAATACAACAAGAATGAACTAAACGTTTTAGGCATAAAATAACCCAACGTTTTACATGCCGTAAAAAGCAAGCAGGCAACCTTCATATTAATTGCAAAGGGTAAATGGACATCTAGATATTAAGGAACGTATAATTATGCATTTATTCTATTGGAATTGTAATGTTCATTGTGTACTAAGCAATGGATTTTGAACATGAACCAGATAAGCAAGTCAAAATGCAGAATTTAATTGATCATTACAAAAGAAATACAATGTAGTATTAGCATTATTGATAATTTCGATTTATTACATATAATTATTCATTAGCAGGGACAATAGTTACATTATCTATAGTAGGAAACTTGTGATTTCTAGCCGAACGCTCTACCGACTGAGTTAAACCGTCGCTCTTTATTAAAGGAGTAAAGAAATAAAAACAATTTGAGATGGAAACTTAGTTCTGTTCCCTTCAAATGAAATGTTGCATGCATCTTTTAATTATTAATTAGATAACTATTTTTGAATATTTCACATAAACTTTACACAAAATCGTAGGTATTTATTTATTTGTAAACCTTTGAGTTAACTTTTTGTTACTGAAAAAAAAAGGGCAAGAGTATGGTGGTATTGGGTTTTGTGACGTAAGCAGTGACGTAGTTTTCGTTACAGACAAAAACCGGAAGCGAATCTCCATTATTAATAGATATTGATATATATATATATATATTTTAATACTGATGTAGCTTATGGTAAACCCCCAACGCTTTATATCACACATGTGTTAGAAGGCCATGGTTGATTTATCTACAAATTCATAGAGATTCCTTGTATATCTTTGTTTTGTTGTTTTTGTGATGCGTAAATCTAATTAAATAATATCTAAAGATTGTAGCGGAAATAAATGTCTAATTCAAAACTGCCGCTTGTACGGTGCAAATGAAATTAGACAAGGGACAGTGGTAGCTCAAACTGACTAATGACCCATCATTTTGGCTAGGATGGGAGATAATTATAAAAGTTGACAAAAGTGGTATTTATGCCATTCTTGGAGAATAGTATTCATTTCCAGATGATTCGGAAATGTTCAATCCATTTGCTTTCTATCCGAACATCATTGTTCCGGCATATCAAGAAATGAGTAGGAAAAGCTCTCTCTCTCTCTCTCTCTCTCTCTCTCTCTCTCTCTCTCTCTGTCTTCTCTCTCTCTCTCTCTCTCTGTCTCTCTCTCTCTCTGTTGGTCTCTCTCTCTCTCTCTCTCTCTCTCTCTCTCTCTCCTCTCTCTCTCTCTCTATATATATATATATATTATATATATATATTATATATATTAAGAAAAATGAAAAAACACAGGTTTAAATGGGTTAGTAGTGAGTTTGGCCAATAAACTCACCACTTAACCCATTTAAACCTGTGTTTTTTCATTTTTCTTAATATACTACATACCCTCGGATTCACTTCCTTTCTTCACACACACACACACACACACACACATATATATATATATATATATATATGTGTGTGTGTGTGTGTGTGTGTGTGTATGTGTTGAAAGGATAAATAAAATGTTGAATGGATAAATTAATTTAATGAATTACCAACACGTGTTTCGGTCAGGAGTTTGTCCATGTACACATTGTATTCTATTTATTATTATTTTAAATATGAAATATAATAATAATAATAATAATAATAATAATAATAATAATAATAATAATAATAATAATAAATTAATTCTATACATTCAACAATTTCTTTCCTTTATCTATTTATCAGCTTCATTTCCATTTTTCAACATTGCAAGAGCGATGAACTATGAATAATGATGGTGCAATGTCTTCTACACGACATACAGTGTCCACAAAAGGATGGTGAATGTAAGTTTCTACTGGTTGGCTAACTTTGGCGTCTCGAGATTTGAGGTAAATAACCGTACAACACCTGACAAAAAAGCTGCACATATTTATAATTAATTGTAATAATATTATAATAGATACAATTGATATAACAATATATTAATACATTTTTACACACGAATGCCGATATTCAATTTATTACTAAATTAAGTTCAAATTGCCGAAATGCTTCATCGCGTTTTTTAATTGAGAAAACAAAGAAATAAATTAGGTTAGTTTTCTGCACAAAATATAAGAGAGACTCCCTTTGACGCTGCTTTTCATTACGCCATCTTGTGTAATCGATAAATTCAGATAGTGGCTTCCATTTACAGCAAAACATTTCCTCTTTCCTCTTTTTTTTTTTCATTGATATGATTTCTTCAGTTGCCTTTTTCTGTTTGTTTTTGAAAGTCTAGGAATGTACTTCACCTAAGAGGAACGTTCCAGTTCTTGCATAAAACCTGCGATTCTCAACAAAATATACAACCCAAATCAATTTCTATCGCGCTACATCAACGAATATTTCCGTTCCGCGCACCTTTCATGGCGTCATCCTGTTTTGACAGACTAATGCATAAAAGCGTGTAATTTACACAAATGGAATAAAAGGAACGTGTGCATATATATATATATATATATATATATATATATATATATATATATATGGCGTCTATTTTTAATGGCATTACATGCAAATCTCGGTGCGTTATATAAGGAACAGACACACAACTTTCTTGCATAAAAACAATTTATTTTCCCGTTGAATATGAAAATATACATGCCATTTATAACCTCCGAATATCCAATATATATATATATATATATATATATATATATATATATATATATATATATATATATTATATATATATATATATATTATATATATATATATACACACAATTATGTAAAATGAAAATGGAAGTGAATCCGACGGTATGTTGAAAAGAGAAAGAAAGGAAAGAAAGTATAAAATGGATAAAATAGGATATTTTAATCAATTTTACTTACATGTGTTTTGGTTAGGAGTTTATTCATGTGTACATTATTCAATCTATTATTATTTTTAAATGTCATTTCATTTTGTTATTTAAAGCGATTTTTTGCATTTCAGTTTGTTATTCAAAAATAATAATAGATTGAATAATGTACACATGGATAAAATCCTGACCGAAACACATGTAAGTATAATTGATTAAAATATCCTATTTTATCCATTCTATACTTTCTTTCCTTTATTTCTCTTTTCAACATACACAATTATGTATATTATATACACACACACACACCACACACACACACACATATATATATATATATATATATATATATATATATATATATATATATATATATATATATATATTATATATATATATATGCACACAGAGATAGGGAGAGAGACAGACAGACAGACAGTAATAGAGAGAGATTAGGTGGGAGAGTAAATGCTTGTCAGTGGGATGATTTACGGAGAATTAGATAGGATAGTGGGGTAGGTTAATTTACATAACGAGACGTGGGGATGTCCTAATTCTGGAGATTTTCGGCTGGTCAGTTAAGGCCTCTCTAAATGAGCGAAGTAGAGAAGCGTGCAAGATGTTAACATTCAACTGTATTGTGTACACCTGTTTGGGGTACATAAAGACATGTCATAACAGGATATGTTATTGCTTATACCAGACTGGGTTGTCAATCCATTCTTAGATGTAATATGAGGAAATAGAAGAGACGGATGAGGAATTGTTTTCAATCCAAAATGATTGCTCTCTTATGTATGATACAATTGTCACACATTGAGTTCTCCCGAGGACTTGAAAGAAGCCATGTGTCTATGTGTCTATGTGTCATAAAGACAATATGGTTGGGACAAGCATATGTGCTAGGGTTTGAGGTGACCAGCCGATTAATCTGAGGTGCCCCTCGGACCAACCATCTAGCATCAGAAAACGTTCTATGGACGTAAATACGATTATTCGGGTATTTGGATGGGTATGTATATATGTCGTTATATATAATGATATAATGATATATATTAATATAA
>CM042138.1:3102172-3107172 GCA_023376005.1 Doryteuthis pealeii | reverse complement strand
GTACGGTTGATACTGACAATAGGCCACTTTGCCAACGTTAATCTAGTTTGAATTCAGAGATTTCCTTCTCCTTAACTGGTTGTCTAACCAAAGATAAATAAGCCAATTTTGCTGGGCTTAATAAGCCAGTTGTTACGATCTTTGTCACCATTTTTAGATTTTGAGATCTTTCCCAGGGAAACTGTAACATCAGCTAGCTTCAGGTTCTGGAGCAGGATTGAGGCTGCGATCGACGATAATGGCGGTTATGTTGTGTGAAACTTGTAGATAATAGTGTTATTTCCATGCCTGTTGAATTGCTTTACAATCCAGTTAATTTAGTTACCAAGCACTTTTTTGCTTATTAAACTGTCAAATTTTACTCAAACACCGTGTATATAGACTCAGGACTTATAATGCACAAAAGATGGTCTGATGTTTTATTTAAAATAAGTGTCAATAAATACATGACCGATATTATTGATTCATATTTAGTTTTATTCACTTTGATATATATTTAAAGTTATCTAACTTTTACAGTTTTACGGAAAAATATTTTCAAACATTAAATCTTCATATATTTTCCTTTGACATTAAATTTGAAAAGGTGTGTGTATTTAGCTGTATCCTGTTACGTAACTGTCTGCGCATGCCGAAACTAAGATTTGTTTATATTTTATTACGTAAAAACCGTTTGGGATGTCGATAAAACCAAGGTAAAACTTTTTTTATGCACTAAAATTAAGATATTCGTTCTATTTTGATAAAATCTGTTTTTTTAGAGCAATTTACAGTGGAAATCTCTTGTGTTGAGCAGAGGCTGATCTTAGTGAAGACTATTTTGGTTATCCTCCGGTGTCCCTTAGTGTCGGGTAGAATCATTTGATTGTTCCTCGGTGTCCCTTGGTGTTGGGTAGAATCATTTGCTTGAGCAGAGTCCTTGGTTGCAGATCCGTTCGTCAATGGCAAATACATGCAAAGTGATATGTAATGAAGAGTAAACATTGTTAAAACGTGGAGCATATGATGGGGATTGAATGGTGCTGGTGTAAAATGGGGTGGGAAGGTGCGCACGTGTATGCATGGATGCATGCACGTGTGCATGTGGTAGAAGTAGTGTGGTGTACGATTATATATACGCATTACCAATTGTTATTGTTGTAGGAGTAATACTGCGGCTGATGGCGAATGGGTTATGCTTCAGGGGTTGCTGATATGATGCTAGGGTACAGAAAAAATGTTTACTTACGTTTCTGATGGATGTATGCAGGATTGATATTGGTTAGCAATAATGTATGGTGGTGATGTTGTGAAAGCGTGGTGTGTTATGTGTGCGATAGTATCGTGGTGGTGGTGGGGCATTGGGTGTGGGTGGTGATGATAGGTTAAGTGTATAGGTCGAAATTTGATAACAGGTGTTTATTTTCATGTCTACACTTGGATAGTTTTTCAGATTTTTTTTCAATCTGGTAGGTGGGTGATAATGCAGAGTTTTTCTTGGGGGCAAAGAAGGCATTTTTGTAGACTTGTTGTAGGTGGGTGCAATTTTTAGGATTTCCCAAGTTATTTGGGGGGAAATATTCATAAACTTTAGGTGCCAGATATGGGTGGATAGTGATGAGTTGGATGAGTAGTTTTTGTTTGTGAAGGAGAGTTTGATTTAGAGTTCCTTCGGTTGCTCCGATATAATGTTCGGTGGTTGTATTGTATTTTACAGTTGCCCTATATACTGCATTCTTTTGTAGGCAAAATCCATCGAAGGGGCACGTGTTTCCGTCTCTGCAGTTGCACAGATTGGTAGGTGGTGGTGTGTTATTGTTGATTTCTACCTTTTTGTTGTGGCGTTTTATGATCTGTGATATGTTTTTAGTGCAGCTGTAACTTATTTTTAGATTATTTCTATTGAAGATTTTTGCTAAGGGGTGGTGTATAGAGAAGTGTTTACGTATAAGGTTGAGGAAGCCCCACACCCTTACACCCCTCCACCCAAACTGGTAACAGTATCCATTTTCCCCCACCAACCCCCTACATACCCCATACCAACATCTGCTCATACCAACAAATACACACACCCACGCACACATATGCACGCCAATACAAACGCTCACACGTCTGCATTGATCAGACGTTGCACATTCGCAGAATAATGTGAATGTGTGCGAGACCCGCTGACCTGTATGCATAACCTTTGCACTGGGCATAAACACATATACACATTCATAAAAACACCACATATATACGCATAACATTTCATCCAATCATAGACTTCCCATGTCTGTTAAAATTTTTGTAATTTTCGATTTTCCTTGCATTTGAATCAACGTCACCTAAAGATTGTTTGCAATTACGCATGCATGAAACCAAAATGGCTGTGATTGTTCCTTTGTCATTAAATAAAGAAATATGTAAAACCTTTATATATTTATTTTATTATTATATATATATATATATATATATATATATTATATATATATATATATATATGGAGGCGCGTGGGCTAGTGGTTATAGTTGTGGAAAATGGATTCGTCGATTTGAGTTCAATTCCTAGACGAAGTTGTTGGCATTTCACATAGCACTAATACCCTTGAGAAAGATATTAATCCATGTATTCTCCCTCCATCTATGGGTTAAACAGTAGGGTAGACTGGGCCCTTCAGACTTGGTAGGTAACCAGTCTAGGATAGGAATAACTCTGAATTCAAAATTCCTGAGGTCAGTCGTTGATTGGGTTTGTGGCAAACCTTTCCTATCGACTGTGCCAAAAAGTGTGGATGGTCCAACACAAGCCTTCACCACTATAAACAAATCACTGTGGGGACGTTCATAGTACGAACACTCATACGTCGAAATCGACGGTCGAATCCATCATATATATATATATATATATATATATATATGGGCTTAGTACGCAAAGGTGGGTTTAATAAAAGATTGTTTACAAATAGATAATACTCTTTTGTAAATCTGTAACCCAAGTGTTCTATTATCAATTGGGTATATTTCCTGAAAGTCTTGAGTGTTTAACAAGACTTGGTTTTGCTTAATCAGCATTTACAGATGACGCAGAAATATATAAAGAAGAATGAGAAGTTAATAAGTTTCTTATTAATTCATAATAAGAAACTAATGTGGTTGGCCCAGTGACCGATTCCAAAGGAAGTAGTGTATATTTTTTGTTCTGTGTATCAAATCTGATAGCCCGAACCGGCTTAGCGTTTGTATTATCCTAGACTTAATAAAAAGTCATAATATATTCCCTGTTTTTAGTTTTGTATATTTTAATTCAATTTGCTTATTCCATATTCATAAGTTAACGCTTTTCATGTCTTTGATTTTTAATGAACTTCTAAAACTATAAAAATTAAATAGGAAAATTAATTCCATCATTTAATCAATCAGATCGTTTTACACGGAAACGCTAATTTTGCATAAAATCCAAACAAAGTTGTTAATAACATCAACAAAACAATACATTTTGTTAAAGAAGGAAACATTTCGAAATTTTCGCGTAAAAATAGGCGCCTGTCGTCTCTATTTGATGGCTCCATGGTCTGGCGTATTGCATGCGACTTGGAACATCAACTCGTTTTTCCAACTGAAATAACGTTAATGGCCCAACGTCCTGATATTGTCATTTAGTCTGTTAATCAAAAGAAAGTTTTTATCGTTGAATTGACAGCTCCATTTGAAGAAAATCTTGATTAGGCACATCAGCGTAAGTTGGAAAAATATGAAGACCTACGTGAATAATGCGTCAGAAACGGATAAATAACAAATGTATTTCCTATCGAAGTCGGATGCCGGGGATTTATTACCAACTCAACCTTGGCATTTTTGTCTAAATTTGGACTTTCTCCACCAGACAAGAGGAAATACATAAAAAAGATCAAGGAGAAAGCTCTAACCGCATCAGCGTGGATATGGCAATTCTACATTGTGACAGCAAACTGACAAAGTCTGGTGGTATCGTGAGATCCTGAGGGGCGCTCTGGGTTAGTGGTAATGATGCTTCGCCCAAACCATGCCTGAACCCAGAGTCATCATCTGATGAAGGATTTGTTGGTGTCAATGCTACTGTGTAAATAGCAGTCATTGTAGGAAGATTACGTCACAATAGCAGTGGTTCTGCACGCTGGACTAACTCTATTATTAAATTAGAGAAAATATATTATCAAAAAATAAAACAAAGAAAAACTGATAACATATTTGGAATTAGTAACCCAAACTTACACTTGAGGGCCGGTTTAGCTCAGTCGGTAGAGTGTTCGACTAGGAACCTCAAGGTTCTCTACCGGCCCTCGCCAACTCAGCGTATTAGTAAGGAGTTGAAGGTAGATGTGGTGCTCCACCTCAGATGCCAAAATAATCTCCTTGGTCTAGCGCTAATGAAAAGGGATAGACTCCCTCACTGTTTGGCTGATACCGACTTTAGACCACCCCGATGACTTTACTTTTACTGACTTACACTTTTTGGAGGCCGTGGTTAATGGCTGGAGTCGTAGGAAATTGACTCGTCAACGCGAGTTCAAATCATGGACGAAGCTACAGTTCCCATAATACTAATATCCTTGGGAAAGGTATGGATCCCACTACTCTCCTTTCGGCTATGGGTAAATAGTCGGACAGATTGGGCTCTTTAACCTTGGTTAGGCAACTAGTCTAGGAGAAGGAAAACTCTGAATTCAAACCTCTTAAACTGTGCTTGGGGAAGATTTGAACTCGGGTCGACGAGTCCATTTCCTACGATTCTAACCATTAGACCATGCGCCTCCAACTATTAACATAGCCCTTTTGCCTTGGGTAAGAAGCGACACGGTGGCAAATGTGGAGAATCCAGTGAGAATCGAACTCTCTGTTCTGTATTAAGTCATCTGCAAGACCAGCTTGATCTTTATTGCACCAGGATGTGACGCCCAGAAAACGTTCTATAAAATATATTTGGAGGACAGGGAGAAAGATGAAGAGAGGGACTGTGTATGAAGAGGTTGAGTGAAAGAGAAAGCGTTATTATGTGGAGTG
>CM042138.1:3092172-3094672 GCA_023376005.1 Doryteuthis pealeii | reverse complement strand
TCAAATCCCTACCTAAGGTCAGCGTAGGTCCTTGAAGGAACTTGCTTTTTTTGTTTTTTATTCATTTATTTCACAAAATCCCCAGAAATATTTTTGATAATATTTAATCATTTAAGTGATGATGCTATTTATTAGATATATCACGATGTGATCTAAATTAAGTTTAAATTGTTACATTAAATTTTTGAATAAACTTAATTGACATTTTTTTAAACTTTTTTATTTTATAGATAATTAAAAATTCTATAGAAAATAATTTGATGAGTTTTACTTAAATTCTACAGCTAGCATGTTAGTATCACCAAAGTAGGAGAGTAAAATAAATAATGGATAAAAAAAATCTAAAAATCCATTAAAACTTTCTATGTAGCATTTTTCAGAGCAATTTTTGTGACTTTGTGTAATTCAAAAAGTTACTCAGAATAAAATGATCTACAACTTATCTACAAAAATGGTGAGAGTTTTACAGAGGTCATAAAAAAAAATGAAAATCATGCTTTTTGTAAAAAGCCGATTCAATAATATGAGGGCTGCGTAATACTGTGCTTAGTGAATGCACTTTAGTAAAGGGTAAAAATATAAAAGGATTACATTGAATACAGAAATGTATTATTGCGATTTCAGGTTATACTTATTTAGTCTTACTACAGTTCTGTTGTCAGATTTATCACAACATTCATAATATGGTGAATAGTTTGTATTATTCATATTATTTGGACTCTTGTCTTCATCTGTATTCAATATATATGAGGACAATAGTCCGTAAAATACAAATGATTATGAGGACAATAGTCCGTAAAGTACAAATGATTATGAGGACAATAGTCCGTATAATACAAATGATTATGAGGACAATAGTCCGTATAATACAAATAATGAGGACTATAGAACGAATAATGCAAATAATACAAATTATGAAGCCTCCACTTAAAAATTCAAAGAAATGGTGAATAGTCTCGTCGGATGTCCGATTATTGAGGGTCATTTGAAATTAAACTTTCCACAACTGAGAAAATGAATAACCCTCGTTTTTATAGTGCTCTGTTTGTAAGGATATGATCATTTTAATTTCATTCTCCATATTTCTGTATATGTGTGCGTGTGCCTGTTTTTGTGTGCGCGCGCGCGCGCACGCGCGTGTGTTTGTGTGTGTGTGAGGGAGTATTTCTTAGTTAAGGATAAACATATCCATTTGTTTATTTTACAATTAATGGAACGATTCCGATTACACCATTTTTATGACTTACGATTTCTATTTGAGTTTCGGTTTACGTTTAATAACTTTTATTTGTGGATGTTTATTCGATCAGATTTCTGTCTGATTGAAGTCTACATATGTTCATCTAAATTAGTTTTCATCGACCGATTCCATCTGTTGTCCAACATGGTTCATCGTGCTACACACCACAGAAGAACTTTAAAATACCATTCCTTGAAATAGAATCAACATATGCCAACAATCTACGGACAACTGATATTCTTTACAATATCTGTGTTCCGGTTTAGTACGGGCATAGCTCGGAGATCATTGGGTTACATTTAAAGATGACTGCAATAATACAATCTAGCAGGGCCTGTGGATATACCACAGTATGATACTTTAATTTTTACAATATTTACTAAAGTGCAAAATATGAGAGATGATGTAATAATAGAAAGGGGCTTAATGTAGCAATTATTTATAACTTTTAAATGGAATTAAAATATTTTGTGTTGAGGACTATTTTACTATACACTGTAAGCCCCATATTTCATGATCAGAGAGATGATGTAATAATAAAAAAAGGCTTGATGTAGCAATTGTTTACAACTTTTAAATGGAATTCTGGGATAACATTAAACAAGATTACTGCAACCATGAGAGAAAAACAAGTTTGAATATGTTCTGCTGGATTTTTTTTTTTATCTGTGTGTGGATTTAGCAAGCTCAGGTTCAGGTTTGTGAGAGCTAAGCATTGATAGGGTTAATGACAACATTATCTATTATTATTGTTTTTCTTTTTTTCACTGGATACATATGAGCTTCGGTCAGTGCGTAGCTTCCCACGTAAAAAATATTTTGATGGGAGGTCTGAAAAATAAATGTATGCCTCATTGAGAGATATTATAATAAAAAAGGGCTTAATGTAGAAATTATTTACAACTTTTAAATGGAATGCTGAGATAACATTAAAATATTTTGTGTTGAGGACTATTTTACTATACACTATAAGCCCCATATTTTATGATCAGAGAGATGATGTAATAATAAAAAGGCTCACACCCACACACAAGCACAAAACACAAATCCACACATGAACAAACACGCCCCCCCCCCACACACACACAAACAGAGAATTTGGAAGGCATGAGACAGAACAAATGCACAGCCACTAGCAACAACTTCAGTTCTGGAGATCTTCTGTAGAGGATATTTTTATCCCGAAATATTAAAAATAAATCACAGGTTAACAAACAACACCATAGTTACATTCTTTTTTCTTTACACCTGCAGTGTGAT
>CM042138.1:3067172-3087172 GCA_023376005.1 Doryteuthis pealeii | reverse complement strand
CTGAGGTGATGACACTCATTTCGATGGTCTCATTTTTAACAGGAGGATTTGCCAGATGATAAGTGTCATATTGTGAAGGCACACGAGTATTATTATATAGATAGATTTTTTCTAATAAAAGGCAAGTTACAAAGAAAGTGAACTGTTTGAAATGCATAGAAAACACGTTAGATTACTAAAGAATGAAGGTGCCATATGTACTTAGAATTAATGTAACACCTGGAATAAAAATCTGTGTCTGTTATTGGAAAAACTGGAATTTCAAATAAAACTGGAATTTCAAATAAGAACCTCAAAATCCTGATGTGGGAAATTGTTGTAGGTGACTAACCTATGACACGAACATTGGACTTACTCAAAGTGTATATTTAACAGAACAAAGCTACTCAGGTGATAAGTAGCAGATACATGTCTTCGTGTACGCTGTAACAAGGAAACCCTCCTCATTTGTACATTGATACATTGCTGAATACACGTGTTCTCTACATTTTATCTCCGTGTTGAGTGATTATTTATTGACCCTTAAACAGGTCATAACAGAAATAATAAAGACAACGATAATAAAACTAAAGTGTGTGTTGGATTATTAAATAGATCTTTTCCCGCTAAAACAATTTGAATGTCGCAAAAATCCATGGAAAACGATTTCTTGATCTTTTACGGCATGTAAACTCTGGTCATGTTATTTTATACCTTGAAGTTAGGGAATTGCGCACACCGTAATTTAATGGTTAGTTTACTTTGTTTAATGCTATATCAACGTTCGTGGTTCATCTTCTAGAAGAACAATATTGGTACTATTCAACCCATAGTTGGGGAATGAAGAGGTTCATCAATTTCACAAGTATATATGTCCGAAAGTATACGTAATAGAGCGACTGGTGTTCAAATTTGCTTACTACAAAGTCGCAGTCCAGCACGTTAACAACTAAGCCACCTCTGAAATAAGTTAATATTTACACTGTTATATGATATGAGGTATTCCTATCTAATTAAAATAGTTATAGAAATTGTCTATTTGAACTATGGATTATATACTACTACTACTACTACTACTACTGGTCAGAATGTACCTGGCTGTAATGGAAATGAAAGGGTGCTCCACATTTCCTAGATCTAGTTTAGATTCCTACCCAAGACACCCCTTTATTTCCGAACTAGAAGCGGCTACCCGGTGTCGTCTGAGCAGAGGTGGTGGGGGGAGATACAAAAGTTAATATCACAGATCCATTATTATTGATTCGCTAGTCGGATCCTCACAGGATGCCCCATTAAAATCCCCATGTAAAAAAGACCTTGCATTGATACAGACACTCTGAAAAGAAAGAAATAATGTCTACTATTTAAAATATCAAATGCAAAAAAAAACAAAAAACGAAAGATTCCATGCTGTTATCATTTAAATTTCATTTTTAATTATCTTTACGAATATAACTCAGATCTTCATTGTGTTTGTTCAAAAAGCAAGATCTGGTGCTAGTGAATGTGTATATACATTTAATTTGTCATTAATTGTTTTTATTTTCATAGTTTCCCCAGGACATACATTCACACAAACTACCCTTTATATATGCATAGATGGGTCTTGCTTCTCCATAGGGGATAAAGTCACCTTATTCTAAAACCTGCTGACAGGGTGATTACAGGTTACATGGGATATAAACGAGTTGAAAATACAGCAAATAAAGTGAGTAGGATAAAGAATACCAGATATATGAGACAAATGAAAATGTGATTTAGCGAACATGAAAATTAATACGACATTCTTAACTCGAATCATTAAATTAAAATGGGAAATAGCTCATCAGAACTGAAGACATACAATTACATAAGTAGCAGACACAATGCAGAAGTGAAATTGTTATGGTGTCAGATTTAAATAGTTGGTTGGTTGGTTGGGTTTTAGGGTTTGACAACCCTTGATTGGTTATTTAATGCCGAAAACTTGTTTTATTCCTTCTTGATAGGCCTTCAATTTTTTAACTCAATTTTTAAAAAATCAATGTTTAAACACATTTTTAAACACATATTTTTGATTAAACCTATAGAAGGGACTATATCAGGTACTATCACTCCGGGTCAGAGTGGATCTGGGAGTAATGGTGATGAATGGGTACTTAACATTCCTCAGAGCTCCAGAATTGAAAATTCACAATCAAATAGATTTTAGCGTCAGGCCAAAACAATAAGACCCTCAGCCACCGCTTTCTTGCACATATATGATAAAAAGGGTTGCACCTTGTCATAAGGGCAATAGGATTGCGATAATCTCATAGATGCTAGGGCTAGACGTGACCATCGGATTGATCTGAGGGGGCCTCTCCGACCGCCTGTCTATCCTAAGTAAGGGCCAAAGTGTTGCAAGTTACGCATACTCAGCCTCCAGGATTCCATCCTTAAGCATCATGGAACCAACACAGAAACAAAAGTTTGACCCAGTGGGGGTCTTTGGGAGAGCTGGTATCGAACTTAGAACCTTGTAGGCCTGAGGTGGATGCTCTACCGACTGAGGTAGACTTACAATTTGCGATAGAAAAGAACCGAGTGAATTATTAGCAGACAATTTCACATATGTAGGTGGTAATCTTATCTACAGAAAGCAAAGTCAATATGTTAGATTGCCGTATTCTTCTTACTCTACAATCCACATTGAGCTCTCACGGGTTTTCTGTCTTCTTGGATTATCTTGGGTTGCTTCGAGATTGTTGAACCATTAAATCCATTTCTTGTTCTTAATAATGAACATTGGAGCTCATTTTAATTTTGACGTATTTCATTTTACCAAGGACCCAACATTCCAGCGCGCGGAGAGGAACTTTGCAGAAGTCACTAATTTGTCTCTGGTCCCTTCGAACACTTCAGTTCAACTCAGAATTACTCTTAGCTTTTCCAGCGAATTTCAGTTACGTGATATTCCAAACGAATCAGAACATCATGTCAATAAGAGGTCAAAAGCTGTCAATCAAACTACTGGTTATTTTCTAAGACTACACGTTAATGTTTCCAATTCAAATACTTCTACACTATTTTACAAATATTAATATCCCCCCCCCCGTCATTATGAAACAAGTATATGCATAAGAAAGTGTTACGATTTCTGCGTCCATCCTTTAGGCTTCAAACAAGAGCACTTGTCCAGCGGAGATCCTTTGTGTTAAACAGAGCGTGATCCTTAGTAAAGAATACTGTGGTTGTTTCTTGGTGCTCCTCAGCCTTGCACGTCCTTCGTCAATAATTGCAAATGGACTTCTCTCAGTATCAATGATTAAGTAGTCAACCAGACACGCATTCGAGTTGTTGATTGGTTGAGGTTTAAAGTACGTGTCCTCGCTTAGTCTATACATTTAAGTGGTGTGTTGTAGCACGGCTTATATCCACCAAATAATCCAACAGAAAGACATAGATTATATGTCATACGGAAATCTGATTTCTCTGATAAGATAAAGCGACAATAAGTTCTAACTGTAACCGTGGTAGAACAACTGTGTGCCAACAAATCTTGGACTATTGCGAAATGATGCTGCGTTTTCTTGAAAGAATCTTGGAAGAAGTTGCTCACAAAAATGAATGTACGGACTCTTAACACCTATCACACAAACCCACCACGAAAAATGAACAAGTAATACTGAACATTGCTGGAGAAACAAGGACGAACTGATAAGAGACGTTCTTCTGAGGACACCTACACATGGACACACCAATATAGGCTGACCAGCAAAAATCTGCATTAATAACTCTGTATGCATTCTGGATTCCGTGCGAAGGATGTGGCAGGAGCGATGATCAATGATGATGGGTGTCGAGAGAGTGATGGTAATCTGTTCTCAGAACGACCGGATGATGATGATGATGATGATGATGATTCTGTCCTATACTTGAGATCCGGTTGGGAAAATGGCACTTTGCTGTTACTTACAATATATCACCGGGACTTTACCCATGATCTAGGATGAGGGAAGATACTGAGTTTTTGTTTTGTTTAACGGCATATCAACCTCTGTGTGTCATTTAATGCCGAAGATATTGAGTATATGTTTTCTATGTATTTATATTTTTCTGTCTCTTTTGGTTGATATTTTATCACTATTGTTATTGTTTAACTCCTGCGAGTTTTTCCCACCAACGAAAGTTGATTGCCTTTCACTGCAGTCCGGCTGACAACAAGACTCACCATGTCCCTGAGTCTCTTCTGAGTATCCTACTTATCTTAAAAGGTATTCTAGCCTATCGTAACAAAGCTGTAGTTTTGTATGGTCCCGATTCTTCCTCTGATTTCCAATTCACCCTAACTATTTTCCAGACACTTCAGGATCGTTATTATTATTTCCATTCTTTTTGAATTGTTTATATAAGCGTTAGCTGATGGTATTTCACTGGAGTCTGAGTGACAACAGGTATCTTCAGGTCTCAAGGACTCTTCTGAGTATTCTAGCCCATTGCAGCATTGCAGTAGTCTGAATGGTCTCAATTCATATTCTGATTTCCTGGTCCTCCAGTCTTTGTTCCGAGTTTTTTGGGATCGTTCCAAGTGCACCAACGACAATTGGTATCAGTTTCACTCTCATATTCCTCAGCTTTTATAATTCTCTGCCAAGGTCCAGGTATTTGTCCATGTTTTCGTTTTCTTTCAACTTCACCTTGTGATCTGCTGGAAGCGCAAAGTCCACCAGTTGGCACTTTCTCTTTTTTTTTCTTTTTCTTTTTTGTTAATCAATACTAGGTCTTGTTTCCTGACTGGGATTATTATTATTATTATTATTATTATTATTATTATTCCTTTTGAGTTTTCACATCAGTGTTAGCTGATGGTCTTTCACTGGATTCTGAGTGACAGCAAGTCTCCTCAGGTCTTCAGGACTCTTCTGGGTATTCTGGCAGATTGCAGCAGTGCAGTGTTCTGAATGGTTTCAATCCTTCCTCTGATTTCCAAACTTTCCAAACCCTTTTCCAATCCTTTTGGGACTGTTCCAAGTGCACCAACCACAATTGGTATCACTTTCACTTTCATATTCCATAACTTTTTCAGTTCTCTGGTAAGGTCCAGATATTTGTCTATTTTTTCATTTTCCTTTAACTTCACCCTGTGATCTGCTGGCACTGCAAAATCCACCAGTTGACAAGTTCTTTTTTTTTGTTTATCAATACTAGGTCTGGCCTTCTTGCTGGGATAAGGTGATACGTTTTTATCTCAAAGTCCCAGAGAATTTTGTGCGTTTTGTTCTCAAGAACAGATTCTGGTTTATGCATATACCATTTTGTTGTGTGGTCAAAATTTAATTTTTTGCATAATTCCCAGTGGATCACCTTCCCAACCCAGTCGTGTCTAGCTTTGTATTCTCGTTGTGCTAGTTTGCTACATTCGCAGAGTATATGGTTAACAGTCTCATCTCTATTACCGCAAAGTCTACACTTACTATTTTGTTGGGTCTTATCAATTTTCGCTTTGATGTAGTTTGTCCTTATGGCATTATTTTGTGCAGCAATTATAAGTGATTCTGTTTCTCTTTTGAGGTTTCCCTTTCTTAACCATGTTCAAGTCTTTTCATGTGCAACCTCTTCTATTTGTCGTTTGAAGCGTCCATATAATTGTTTTTCTTCCCATTTTTGTTTTCTAGTCTTTGTTGTTTTTCTGGTTGTCCAGCTGCCGTTTCTACTATTGTTGGCCGCCATAAGTAGTTTGTCTTTGCTCTTCCTTGTGTAATCTTCAAGTTGTTGGATTGTGGTTTCTACGCATTCCTCTATGTTGGCAAGACCTCTTCCCCCTTCCTTTCTTGACACATACAATCTATCTCTATCATCTCTAGGGTGGAGAGCCTTGTGCATTGTCATTAATTTTCTCGTCCTTTGGTCTATCTGTCTGAGTTCTTCTTTTGTCCATTTTAAGAATGGTCCTGAGTATCTTATAATGGGGAGAGCCCAGGTATTAATTCCTTTGATCAGATTTCTGCTGTTGAGTTTCGTTTCCAGAAGTTTTCTAGTTCTCCTGAGATATTCTTTTTTAACTTTTCCTTTCATTTCTGCTTGCATGATATTGTCCGCTTCTAAAATTCCTAAGTATTTGTAGCTTTCATTTTCATCAAGAGATTTTATAGTTTCCTGATTTGGCAGTTGTATTCCATTCATTAGTTTTCTTTCACCCCTTTTTATTACAAGCATAGCACATTTTTTTATTCCAAATTCCATCCCTATTATTATTATTATTATTATTATTATTATTATTATTAAAAGAACAATAACAAGAAGAACAAGAAGATATATTTCTTAGTCAGATTGCAAGAAGAAACAAATGTTCTCTCTCTCTCTCTCTCTCTCTCTCTCTCTCTCTCTCTCTCTCTCTCTCTCTCTCTCTCTCTCTCTCTCTCTCTCTTGCTCGCTCGCTCGCTCTCGCTCTGGCAATTTATTTAATTAAAAATGTATGGAAAAAGAGTTAAGGCAAACAATCAAGTGAGCTTATTATGATTAACTTAAATCAAAATTAGCTTCTTTTAATCTTTGGATTTTCATCATTACCCTTTTTATTGTTGTTGTTGCTGTTGTTGTTGTTATTGCTGTTGCTTTTCTGCTCTTATTGATGTTGGTGGTGTTATCCTTTCGATTTAATTATTCTAAATAATTGAAAATATAAATTAATACGACGAGAAAATAATTATTAATAATACTTAAGAATCCGTTTAATAGTGTTTTGATGAACTCTGTAGCATTTATCTAAGCGAATGCTGTTATCCTTCTGATATTTGCTTTGTTGTTCATCTCCTCTCAGCGCAGAGATCGTCCCTGTGAAGTAAACAAAGATGGCTGCTTGGTAGCATCTATTCATTCTTCGGCATGCGGCGACAATTTCCGGTTTATCCCAACACTTCAAACCGCCTCGTTTACAGAAATGTGTTGTCTCGACGTGACATCATATTCAATAAGGAAATTACAGCGGCTTCCGGCAAACATAGCTTTATTGGATAATAATAATAAATATCCAAAATAAATTACATACAAACAAACAAAATGATGGAGAGAAGGCTACAAATTGAAGAGCAAGCGACATAAAATGGACGAGAAACGAAGGCCAATCTTATAGAAAATAATTTAATAACATACAATATTGTATTAGGAGAATGGAGAACCTACACAATAGTGAAACCTTTTTTGTACTCTCCAAATATAACCGTGTCATTGTGTGTTTATATACCTTTATATTCTGTTACGCAAATATATGTCAATAGCTCATGTAGATAAGGAGGTATTTACCCAACCCGTTCAGCACGGATAGGACATACGAGTGCAAGTAAGTATTTACCCATATCGTTCACCACTGGTAGGATGTGATACAAAGTTGCAAGTATATTTTCCCACCCGTTTACCATGGGTAGGATATGGCAAAATGTCACAAATAGGCATTTAGTGTTGAGAATTTGGTATATAAGGTGTGTGCTAGATCCTCGCCTATACTTATAGACTAGACCAGAATCATGTGATCTAACTGTTGGCCAATCACTGGCAGTACTCTGAGGTTGATACAATACTTAACCGACCCTACTGGTCATAATTACGTTGACATTAATGGAAGACGGACATAGGGTTAAATCACTGGACCTTTACGCAGGATAGGACTTATACGCTTACCAAAGGATTCCATAACACAGGACTTTCTTTAAGCCCTTTTCAACTGGCCAAGGATTGCATTTAAAAACTTTACTTTTAGCCAAGCAGGTCAGCACGATTAGGATGTGATACAAGGTCGAGAGAAAGCATTTACCCAACCCGTTTGACACGGGTAGGATGTGACACAAGGTCGCAAGTAGATATTTACACAACTCATTCACCTGGAGTAAATTGTGTCTCAAGTTCACAAGTATGCATTTATCCAACCACTTCCCCATGCTTAGGATGTGAAAGAAGGTTGCAAGAAAACATTTAACCAACCCTTTCACCACGGGTAGGATGTGAGACAAGTTAGCGAATAAGTATTTACACAGCCTGTTTAACACAGGTGGATATGACACAAGGTCACAAGTAGATAACTCGTTTACCAGGGGTAGGTTGTGACTCAAGGTCTGAGGTAGGCATTTACACAACCCGTTCACCACGAGTAGGATGTGACACAAGGTCGCAAATTCGTATTTACACAACTTGTTCAACACGGTTAGGATGTGACACAGGGTCGCAAATTGTTACACAACTTGTTCACCACGGTTAGGATGTGACACAAGGTCGCAAATTGTTATTTACACAACTTGTTCACCACGGTTAGGATGTGACACAGGGTCGCAAAATGTTATTTACACAAATTGTTCACCACGGTTAGGATGTGACACAAGGTCGCAAATTCGTATTTACACAACTTGTTCACCACGGTTAGGATGTGACACAAGGTCGCAAATTGTTATTTACACAACTTGTTCACCACGGTTAGGATGTACAAGGTCGCAAATTGTTATTACACAACTTGTTCACCACGTTAGGATGTGACACAGGTCGCAAATTGTTATTTACACAACTTGTTCACCACGGTTAGGATGTGACACAAGCAAAGTATTTACACAATGTGACACAAGGTCGCAAATTGTTATTTACACAACTTGTTCACCACGGTTAGGATGTGACACAGGGTCGCAAAATGTTATTTACACAAATTGTTCACCACGGTTAGGATGTGACACAAGGTCGCAAATTCGTATTTACACAACTTGTTCACCACGGTTAGGATGTGACACAAGGTCGCAAATTGTTATTTACACAACTTGTTTCACCACGGTTAGGATGTGGGTCGCAAAATGTTATTTACACAAATTGTTCACCACGGTTAGGATGTGACACAAGGTCGCAAATTCGTATTACACAACTTGTTCACCACGGTTAGGATGTGACACAAGGTCGCAAATTGTTATTTACACAACTTGTTCACCACGGTTAGGATGTGACACAAGGTCGCAAATTGTTATTTACACAACTTGTTCACCACGGTTAGGATGTGACACAGGGTCGCAAAATGTTATTTACACAAATTTTCACCACGGTTAGGATGTGACACAAGGTCGCAAATTGTTATTTACACAACTTGTTCACCACGGTTAGGATGTGACACAAGGTCGCAAATTGTTATTTACACAACTTGTTCACCACGGTTAGGATGTGACACAGGGTCGCAAAATGTTATTTACACAAATTGTTCACCACGGTTAGGATGTGACAAAGGTCGCAAATTGTTATTTACACAACTTGTTCACCACGGTTAGGATGTGACACAAGGTCGCAAATTGTTATTTACACAACTTGTTCACCACGGTTAGGATGTGACACAGGGTCGCAAAATGTTATTTTACACAACTTGTTCACCACGGTTAGGATGTGACACAAGGTCGCAAATTGTTATTTACACAATTTGTTCACCACGGTTAGGATGTGACACAGGGTCGCAAAATGTTATTTACAAAACTTGTTCACCACGGTTAGGATGTGACACAGGTCGCAAATTGTTATTTACAAACTTGTTCACCACGGTTAGGATGTGACACAGGGTCGCAAAATGTTATTTACAAAACTTGTTCACCACGGTTAGGATGTGACACAAGGTCGCAAATTGTTATTTACAAAACTTGTTCACCACGGTTAGGATGTGACACAGGGTCGCAAAATGTTATTTACAAAACTTGTTCACCACGGTTAGGATGTGACACAAGGTCGCAAAATGTTATTTACAAAACTTGTTCACCACGGTTAGGATGTGACACAGGGTCGCAAAATGTTATTTACAAAACTTGTTCACCACGGTTAGGATGTGACACAAGGTCGCAAATTGTTATTTACAAAACTTGTTCACCACGGTTAGGATGTGACACAGGGTCGCAAAATGTTATTTACAAAACTTGTTCACCACGGTTAGGATGTGACACAAGGTCGCAAAATTATTTACACAAATTGTTCACCACGGTTAGGATGTGACACAAGGTCGCAAATTTTATACACAACTTGTCACCACGGTTAGGATGTGACACAGGTCGCAAATTGTTATTTACACAACTGTTCACCACACACACGGTTCACACGGTTAGGTGACACAAGGTCGCAAATTGTTATTTACACAACTTGTTCACCACGGTTAGGATGTGACACAAGGTCGCAAATTGTTATTTACACAACTTGTTCACCACGGTTAGGATGTGACACAAGGTCGCAAATTGTTATTTACACAACTTGTTCACCACGGTTAGGATGTGACACAGGGTCGCAAAATGTTATTTACACAAATTGTTCACCACGGTTAGGATGTGACACAAGGTCGCAAATTGTTATTTACACAACTTGTTCACCACGGTTAGGATGTGACACAAGGTTTGTTATTTACACAACTTGTTCACCACGGTTAGGATGTGACACAGGTCGCAAAATGTTATTTACACAAATTGTTCACCACGGTTAGGATGTGACACAAGGTCGCAAATTGTTTACACAACTTGTTCACCACGGTTAGGATGTGACACAAGGTCGCAAATTGTTATTTACACAACTTGTTCACCACGGTTAGGATGTGACACAGGGTCGCCAAATGTTATTTACACAACTTGTTCACCACGGTTAGGATGTGACACAAGGTCGCAAATTGTTATTTACACAATTTGTTCACCACGTTAGGATGTGACACAGGTGCAAAATTTATTTACAAAACTTGTCACCACGGTTAGGATGTGACACAAGGTCGCAAATTGTTATTTACAAAACTTGTTCACCACGGTTAGATGTGTCGGTTCACGGTTAGGATGTGACACAAGTCGCAAAATGTTATTTACAAAACTTGTTCACCACGGTTAGGATGTGACACAAGGTCGCAAATTGTATTTACACTTGTCACCACGGTTAGGATGTGACACAGGTCGCAAAATTTACACAAATTGTTCACCACGGTTAGGATGTGACACAAGGTTCGCAAATTGTTATTTACACAATTTGTTCACCACGGTTAGGATGTGACACAGGGTCGCAAAATGTTATTTACAAAACTTGTTCACCACGGTTAGGATGTGACACAAGGTCGCAAATTGTTATTTACAAAACTTGTTCACCACGGTTAGGATGTGACACAGGGTCGCAAAATGTTATTTACAAAACTTGTTCACCACGGTTAGGATGTGACACAAGGTCGCAAAATGTTATTTACAAAACTTGTTCACCACGGTTAGGATGTGACACAGGTCGCAAAATGTTATTTACAAACTTGTTCACCACGGTTAGGATGTGACACAAGGTCGCAAATTGTTATTTACAAAACTTGTTCACCACGGTTAGGATGTGACACAGGGTCGCAAAATGTTATTTACAAAACTTGTTCACCACGGTTAGGATGTGACACAAGGTCGCAAATTGTTATTTACACAATTTGTTCACCACGGTTAGGATGTGACACAGGGTCGCAAAATGTTATTTACACAACTTGTTCACCACGGTTAGGATGTGACACAAGTCGCAAATTGTTATTTACACAATTTGTTCACCACGGTTAGGATGTGACACAGGTCGCAAAATGTTATTTACAAAACTTGTTCACCACGGTTAGGATGTGACACAAGGTCGCAAATTGTTATTTACAAAACTTGTTCACCACGGTTAGGATGTGACACAAGGTCGCAAATTGTTATTTACAAAACTTGTTTCACTGTTCACCACGGTTAGGATGTGACACAAGGTCGCAAAATGTTATTTACAAAACTTGTTCACCACTTAGGATGTGACACAAGGTCGCAAATTGTTATTTACACAACTTGTTCACCACGGTTAGGATGTGACACAAGTCGCAAATTGTTATTTACAAAACTTGTTCACCACGGTTAGGATGACACAAGGTGCAAATTGTTATTTACAAACTTGTTCACCACGGTTAGGATGTGACACAAGGTCGCAAATTGTTATTTACACAATTTGTTCACCACGGTTAGGATGTGACACAGGTCGCAAATTGTTATTTACAAACTTGTTCACCACGGTTAGGATGTGACACAAGGTCGCAAATTGTTATTTACAAAACTTGTTCACCACGGTTAGGATGTGACACAAGGTCGCAAATTGTTATTTACAAAACTTGTTCACCACGGTTAGGATGTGACACAAGGTCGCAAATTGTTATTTACAAAACTTGTTTCACCACGGTTAGGATGTGACACAAGGTCGCAAAATGTTATTTACAAAACTTGTTCACCACGGTTAGGATGTGACACAAGGTCGCAAAATTGTTATTTACAAAACTTGTTCACCACGTTAGGATGTGACACAAGTCGCAAAATGTTATTTACAAAACTTGTTCACCACGGTTAGGATGTGACACAAGGTCGCAAATTGTTATTACAAAACTTGTTCACCACGGTTAGGATGTGACACAGGGTCGCAAAATGTTATTTACAAAACTTGTTCACCACGGTTTAGGATGTGACACAGGTCGCAAATGTTATTTACAAAACTTGTTCACCACGGTTAGGATGTGACACAAGGTCGCAAATTGTTATTTACACAACTTGTTCACCACGGTTAGGATGTGACACAAGGTCGCAAAATGTTATTTACAAAACTTGTTCACCACGGTTAGGATGTGACACAAGGTCGCAAATTGTTATTTACAAAACTTGTTCACCACGGTTAGGATGTGACACAAGGTCGCAAAATGTTATTTACAAAACTTGTTCACCACGGTTAGGATGTGACACAAGTCGCAAAATGTTATTTACAAAACTTGTTCACCACACACAGGGTCGCAAAATGTTATTTACAAACTTGTTCACCACGTTAGGATTGACACAAGTCGCAAATTGTTATTTACACAATTTGTTCACCACGGTTAGGATGTGACACAGGGTCGCAAAATGTTATTTACACAACTTGTTCACCACGGTTAGGATGTGACACAAGGTCGCAAATTGTTATTTACACAATTTGTTCACCACGGTTAGGATGTGACACAGGGTCGCAAAATGTTATTTACAAACTTGTTCACCACGGTTAGGATGTGACACAGGTCGCAAATTGTTATTTACACAAACTTGTTCACCACGGTTAGGAGTGACACAAGTCGCAAATTTTATTTACAAAACTTGTTCACCACGGTTAGGATGTGACACAAGGTCGCAAATTGTTATTTACAAAACTTGTTCACCACGGTTAGGATGTGACACAAGGTCGCAAAATGTTATTTACAAAACTTGTTCACCACGGTTAGGATGTGACACAAGGTCGCAAATTGTTATTTACAAAACTTGTTCACCACGGTTAGGATGTGACACAAGTCGCAAAATGTTATTTACAAAACTTGTTCACCACGGTTAGGATGTGACACAAGTCGCAAATTGTTATTTACAAACTTGTTCACCACTGACACAGGTCGCAAAATGTTATTTACAAAACTTGTTCACCACGGTTAGGATGTGACACAGGTCGCAAAATGTTATTTACAAAACTTGTTCACCACGGTAGGATGTGACACAAGGTCGCAAATGTTATTTACACAACTTGTTCACCAGTTAGGATGTGACACAAGGTCGCAAAATGTTATTTACACAACTTGTTCACACGGTTAGGATGTGACACAAGGTCGCAAATTGTTATTTACAAAACTTGTTCACCACGGTTAGGATGTGACACAAGGTCGCAAAATGTTATTTACAAAACTTGTTCACCACGTTAGGATGTGACACAGGGTCGCAAAATGTTATTTACAAAACTTGTTCACCACGGTTAGGATGTGACACAAGGTCGCAAAATGTTATTTACACAACTTGTTCACCACGGTTAGGATGTGACACAGGTCGCAAAATGTTATTTTACAAAACTTGTTCACCACGGTTAGGATGTGACACAAGGTCGCAAATTGTTATTTACAAAACTTGTTCACCACGGTTAGGATGTGACACAAGGTCGCAAAATGTTATTTACACAACTTGTTCACACGGTTAGGATGTGACACAGGGTCGCAAATTGTTATTTACAAAAACGTTATTTACAAAACTTGTTCACCACGGTTTAGGATGTGACACAAGGTCGCAAATTGTTATTTACAAAACTTGTTCACCACGGTTAGGATGTGACACAGGTCGCAAAAATGTTATTACAAAACTTGTTCACCACGGTTAGGATGTGACACAAGGTCGCAAAATGTTATTTACAAAACTTGTTCACCACGGTTAGGATGTGACACAAAGGTCGCAAATTGTTATTTACACAATTTGTTCACCACGGTTAGGATGTGACACAAGGTTGCAAATTGTTATTTACACAACTTGTTCACACGAGTAGGATGTGACACAAGGTCGCAAATTGTTATTACACAACTTGTTCACCACGAGTAGGATGTGACACAAGGTCGCAAATTGTTATTTACACAATTTGTTCACCATGTGACACAAGTCGCAAATTGTTTTACACAACTTGTTCACCACGGTTAGGATGTGACACAAGGTCGCAAATTGTTATTTACACAATTTGTCACCACGTTAGGATGTGACACAAGGTCGCAAATTCGTATTTACACAACTTGTTCACCACGGTTAGGATGTGACACAAGGTCGCAAATTGTTATTTACAAAACTTGTTCACCCCGGTTAGGATGTACAACAAGGTCGCAAAATGTTATTTACACAACTTGTTCACCACGGTTAGGATGTGACACAAGGTCGCAAATTGTTATTTACACAACTTGTTCACCACGGTAGGATGTGACACAAGGTCGCAAATTGTTATTTACACAACTTGTTCACCACGGTTAGGATGTGACACAAGTCGCAAAATGTTATTTACAAAAACTTGTTCACCACAGTTAGATGTGACACAAGGTCGCAAAATGTTATTTACAAAACTTGTTCACCACGGTTAGGATGTGACACAAGGGTCGCAAAATGTTATTTACAAAACTTGTTCACCACGGTTAGGATGTTACACAAGGGTGACAGTAGCTATTTACCCAACCCGTTCGACACGGGCAAGTTTGTCACTCAAGATCGCAAGTAGGCATTTACCCCCCCTCAACACGGAGAGGATGTCACAAAGGGTTACAAGTAGTTATTTAGCCAACCCGTTTGCACACGGTAGGATGTGAACAAGATCACAAGTACGAGCAATAGATCTTATGTATTCATATCAAACGTAATCGTTAAATTATCATTACTGTTGTATGTCCACAGGTCCACTAGTGATATATAAAGACGCTTTCATCGTGAAAAGTGAGATGTGTATATAGAATAATTAGAAATGCATCCCAATCCGCATGCTACACTGACCAATTGCAACCAAAATAAGATCTGACACTTGTAAGTCTATTAAGCTTTTCAGTTCATTCATACGAATCGCTCGAAGTATCGCAGGGGATTTTTTCATGTTCAGTTCGGAATCCGGTGAAAAGAGAGAAACAACGAACAGTGTCATTGGTAAAGAAATGATCGTAAATCATTTTGATCTTTTAAACTTCAATCAAGTTTTTCGAAATCCATGGGCGACCAGAAAGCTTTGGTATATTTTTATCTATTACATAATATTGATACCAGTCTAACCAGTACACTCTTTCGACCCATATTCACCAGTTTGCATACAAAAACCTCATCTCTGATTACAAAATCAGCCATGGGTCAGAGTCATTGTAGTATTGGTTGCTACGATATGGACCGGTTTGCTTTCACAGAAAAGAGTTTATAAATATTGAAAAAGTAATGAAATGCTGTATCATTTGTTATTCAAAAATGATATCAGCATGTTTATTATTTATTTATTTAATTATTATTATTATTATTATTATTATATTATTATTAAATGAGACTTCGAGGTTCAGACGGATCACCTAATCCCGGCTAAGAGACCGGACCTAGTATTGATTGACAAGAAAAGGAGAATCTGTCATCTTGTGGATTTTGCCGTCCCGGCCAACCCACCGAGGGGAAATGAAAGAAAGCGAAAAGATAGACAAATACATACCCTTTGCCAGAGAACTAAGAAACCTTGGAACAATGAGAAGTCGTACCAATTGGGATTGGTGCCCTTTGAAAAAAAAACCAAAGCTCTGGAAAAGAATTGGTGTGAACTGGAAATCAAGAAAGAATCGAGTCATTCAAACTACATCACTCTTCGGATCGACTAGAATATTCAGAAGCGTCCAGAGAGACTTGCTGTCACTCAGCTTCAGTGAACCACCGGCTACGACAGGTGTGAAAACCTCAATTATACTAATACTAATACTAATAATAAAGCTTGACGCGTGAAAATTCCATGGTAGTTGATAATAAAGTTTATCCCGATCCTGTGTATTCTGGTCTTCCTTCTACCTTTGCCATATCTATTCATTTCTTTCCCCTATTCGTGAAAAAAAATTGAAAGGATATTTAAAAGTCGTTCGCATCATTTTCTTTCATCAATTTACTTATTCATTCTATTTCACTGAAATAACATCCGAGATAAATCGTTGTAAATATCCATTTGATGTTCTCTTGCCTGTTACTTGATTTGTTGTTTCTTTTTTCTCTTTTTTCTATCTTTCACCACAAATCTCCATTTCTCTTACTTTCACACTTCTCTTTCTCGAACCCTTCTCTTATTTTCACTCCTTCTTCTCCCTTTATTTCAACGTTTATGTTGTTCTTTTTAATGGAATGACCCATTATCTATCTGAAGGAGCATCATTTTCTTTCACTCTTTAATGTTTCTATTGATTTCATGGTAATAACATCTTTGATAAATCGTTGTATATTTCTGTTTGTATTTAACAATTTCCACCACTTTGCGGAAGCATTCGTGACATAGTTGAGGTTTTCTCGCTGTTACTTGATGAAAGAAAACGAAAATATATACAAATACCCGGACCTTGCCAGGGAATTAAAAAAGCTGTGGAAAATGAGGGGAAAGTGATAAAAGTTGTAGTAGGTGCACTTTGGAATGGTCCCAAAAGTCTTGGAAAAAAGACTGGAGGAATTTTGAAATCAGAAGAATTGAGACCATCCATACACTGTATTGTTGCAATCGGCCAGAATACACAAAAGAGTCCTGGAGACCTGGGAAGACTTGCTGTCACTCAAGATCCAGTGAAATACCATCAGTTAACACTGGTGTGAAAATCTTATAAATAATAATAATAATAATAATTCTCTGGGACTTTTGAGATAGAAACGGATCACCTTATCCCAGCAAGAAGACCAGACCTTTTGTTGATAAACAAAAAAGAAAGAACATGTCAACTGGTGGGATTTTGCAGTGCCAGCAGATCACAGGGTGAAGCTGAAGGAAAATAAAAAAAATGGACAAATATCTGGACCTTGCCAGAGAACTGAAAAAAGTTATGGAATATAAAAGTTAATGGGATACCAATTGTAGTGGTGCCACTTGTAACAGTCCCAAAAGGATTGGAAAAGGGTCTGGAAAGTTTGGAAATCAGAGGAAGGATTGAAACCATTCAGAACACTGCACTGCTGCAATCTGCCAGAATACTCAGAAGAGTCCTGGAGACCTGAGGAGACTTGCTGTCACTCAGATTCCAGTGAAAGACCATCAGATAACTCTGATGTGAAAACTCAAAAAGTGAAAATATTAATAAAAATGATAATAAAAAGAAAATATGGCTACTTTAAGCAATTAATTGTGAAAATTTGCACGCGAATATGATGTGGAATGACACAAAAAGGGAAACTGAATTCACTTTGAATAGCAGTACAAAATAAATGCACAAGGATCAATTATTATGGAGACGACCATTTGATAATACACAAAAGAATAGCCAAAGTGTAGGTTACATGGCGACAGAGACGAAATGTTTAATCATATAATAAGTGAGTGCAACAAACTGACGCAACGCTACAAGATATGCACAAGGCATGGAAAGGTGAACAATGGGGGAATTATGTAACTAGATTAAAATGTAACCATTCTGACAAATGGTAAGCAAGAACTAGAAGATGTCCAATTAAAATGAGACGCATAAATGATCTGGGGCTTTGAGATGAAAAGGATCCCTGAATCCTGGCCACAAGGACTTGACCAAGATTAATTAAGGAGAAAGAAATAATTTTACATCTAGGGGAGTTTTTTGTTATTGCAGACTACAAAGGAACACGAAAAATAAGCAAAGAGAAGAGCTGAAAAAGCTGTGAATCAATAAATGTGCTGTAATACCTATATTGCAGTTGGTACGCTTGGAATAGTTCACAAAGGCTTGTAAAAAGTCTGACTTAATGAAAAATCAGAAAAAAGACGATATAATACAAACCACTGAACAATTGAGATCGAATTAACAGAAGTGAGCTAAGGAAACTTTGCTGCCCTTAAAAAACAAACAAAAAAAAAAAAAACAAAGAAAAAAAGGGAACGTGTCAACTGAGTGGACTTGGCGTAACGCAGATACGGCATCCTCTGTGAAGTTGAACGGAAAATTTGGAAAAGATTAGATATACCTGGACCTTGGCCAGAGAATTGCAAAAGTTTGCTGGAATATGACAGTGAAAGTGATATCAATTGTAGGTTGGTGCACTTAGAACGGTCCGAACTATCGAACTTTGGAAAAAAAGACTAGAGGATCTAGGAAATCAGAGGAGATAATTGAACCATTTCAAACTACTGCATGCTGCAATGCGGCGTAGATACTCAGAAGAAGTCCTTTGAGACCTGAAGAAGACCTGTATGTCACTGGACTCCAGTGAATAACCAATACCAGCCTACGCTGATGTGCAAAAAACCAACAAGGATTGACAAATAATAATAAACGATCCTGAAGTGTCTGGAAAATAGTCAAAGGTTAAAATTGGGAAATCAGAGGAAGAAACGATTCCAATGTAACTTAACAAATATTGGGTTCGTTGTTCTGTAATATGGGGTTAAGGAATTCCGACTGTATCTCATAAATCTATTATTATTCCCCCCCATTTGAGTTTTCACATCAGCTCGTTAGCTGATGATATGTTTCTCAAACAAGTACTCCTAAATCCAGCCTCTTTTTGAATATTCTAGCAGTGCAGTTTTAGTCTGGATGTCTCAATTCTCTCCTCTTAATTCTCCTTTGTTAATTAACATAGATTGCTTCTGACGATTAGAATGACCAGAGTCCTGAGGAGACTTGCTTGTTACGTAGACTCAGTAAAAGAACCACCTGGTCAACGCTGGTCTTAAAAAAAACCACTACTGATATCTACTATTAAACTATCTGCTTCTACTTACTACTACTACTACTACTTACTACTACTACTAATAATAATAATAATATGATAATAATGACTCTTATATAAAACTACGATCCGTTACTTCGATACTCAAGTGAGAAAATGAGTTTTTTTTTCCTTTTTTTAAGAAATGAAAGCCGCTGGCAATTTTTAACGAATATCATTGGAAAAAGCAATTTACAAACGTGTAACCAGCGGCGGACTTTATTGCGCTGATGAAGAACCTCTGGTATTTATGATCAGAAAAATGCTTATGGGAATACAAAAGGGAATATCAGTAGGATATAATCCGATCTAAGCATTAACAAACGTTAAAGTGAGACATATAAACGTTTGGAGCTGATCGCATGGGTAGATCCATTCTCTGATAGATACCAATAACAGTGGACTTCTTAAAGTGACTCCATTTCTGTTAGGTAGGTCAAGCCTTGGGCAAGAAGTTATTTTAGACCTTTTCTTCGTCAAACAGTTTGTACTATTTGCCCAATCATGCATGTTCAAGGATCAACTGGTAATTCTCATGAGGACTTTCTTCTCATAGCATATATTCACGCATACAATCATACACCATATGTTTCATAAATAGATGCAAACGTTTATAGTATCTGTCTCTTGTGGTCATACTCACTCCAACTGTGTGTGGGTATATATCTATAGATGTAGTGTATAAGGTGAATATATGTATGAGAGAAAGTTCCCATGAGAATAGGTAACATTGATCCGTAAAATGCATATTGCAAATAGACCAAACTGTTTTGAAGAAAGTCAAATATCTTGCCCAGCTTGACCATACTAACCAGAAGAGTCACTTAAGAAAATCCACGTATTTGTCGACAGAAA
>CM042138.1:3059876-3067072 GCA_023376005.1 Doryteuthis pealeii | reverse complement strand
TTTAAGACCACGAGCACAACGGTAATCCTTACTGTGTAAGAATCCTTAGGTTCTTGTTCATGTGCTCCTCAGGATTCTGCAACGAGTTATTTCTCAAATGAATTTGGAAAATAACGTAATACTCATATTAGCGATTAAGTAGTAACCCAGCCCACTAGTATTCGCGGCCTGATTGCGATCTTTGGCTGAGCCGGTTTAAACAACGTAGACCGTTCGCTTATAAGATCTCATAAATTTATGCGTTTCTTATAGAGTTAGCACCACTTTATTATACCAAAATATATCCAACAAAGCAGCGCTTTCCAAAATAGAGTTCTGTATTTCCTCGTGCATTCGAATTTCTTCGCATCTTAAAAGCAGACATGACTGAATGTTTAGTATGAATTTTTATAAAAAACAAGCAAGAAAAGGAAAACGAGTCTCCCAAAACCCGGCTAAAAGCCTAAATAAAGGGAAAGCATGAGAAGAAAGATATGCCGTTCTTACACTTGCTTTTTCCCACTATCAGACACAAAATTGAAAAAAAAATATTCGCCGCAAGTAAGAAGCTTAATTATGTCTTCTTCAATTACGGAATACTCGACTAGTAGATTGAAGTTTAGATTTTATTAACACGCACGGAATATTGATTAACGCCTCCGCCTTATTAAGCAGGTATGTGAGAGAGAAAATAACCGTTTCTTAGACGGTTTTACGAATAGTAAGAACACCGCCCAAGAAGCCACAACGGTTCCATGGCTTCAAATACCGGTCTCTGACACACCTCATGCCATGATAGTAAAGATGGAGAATAGGATTATGTTTTGAGGGTAAACTGGAGGCTGCGCCCAAAATCAATCTCCGCTGTCATACCTGCCTACCAATAGAGGAGAACTCCCTCGACTGTACGGTTGATACTGAGACAATAGCCACTTTCCAACGTTAATACAAGTTATGAATTCAGCAGATATCCTTCTCCTTAACATGGTGTTGTCTAAACAAGATAAATAACCAATTTTCAGCCTGCCCGCGCTTAATAAGCCATTGCTTACGATCTTTCGTCACCATTTTTAGATTTTGAGCATCTTTTCCCAGGCCCGAAAACTGTAACATCAGCCACATAGCTTATTCAGTTTTCTGGAGCCAGGACTGAGGCTAGCGATCGACAATAATCGGCGGTTATGTTTATGTGTGAAACTTGTAGATAATTAGTTTATTTACCATGCCTGTTGAATCTTTACAATCCATTATTTTACTTACCAAGCCACTTTCTGCTTAATTAAACTGTCAATTTCACTTCAAACACCGTGTATATAAGACTCAGGACTTATAAATGCACAAAAGCATCATCTTGATTTTTATTAAAAATAAGCTGTTCAATAAATAAACATGCACCAGATATTATTGATTCATATTTAGTTTTATCACTTTGATATATATTAAAAGTTATCTAACTTTACAGTTTTACGCGAAAATAATTTGTCTAAACATTAAATATCTTCATATATTTTCCTTTGAACATTTAAAAAATTTGAAAAGTTGTGTATTAGCTAGCTAATTTCCTGTTACGTAACTGTCTGCACGCATGCCCGAAACTAGATCTGCTTTATATTTTATTACGTAAAAACACGGTTTGGATGTCGATAAAACCCAAGCGCGAAACTTTTTTATGCACTAAAATTAAGCATATCTCGGTCTATGTGAGTAAAATCTGTTTTTTATAGCAGCCAATTACAGTGCAAATCTCTTGCTGTTAGAGCCCAGAGCGCTGCCATCTTACCGTGAAGACTATTTTGGTTCAATCCTCCGTTGTCCCACTTAGTGCGGTAGAATCATTTGATTGTATCCTCGCGCTTGTCCTTGCCCGTGCTTGAGTAGATAGAATACATTAGCTTGAGCAGCAGCTCCTTGCGTTGCCCAGATACTCGCTCAATGGCAAATACATGCAAAGTGATATGCTAATGAAGCAGCTAACATGTTAAACGGCAGCATATGATGGACGCGACTTTGAATGTGCTGTGTAAAATGCGCCGTGCGAAGTGTGCGCACGTGTAATGCCATGTATGCCATGCCACGTCGCGCATGTGGTAGAAGTAGTGTTGGTCTGTACGATTATAATACGCATTACAATATGTTATTGCTTGTCAGGCAGTAATTAACTGCCCCGCCGCCTCATGGCCGAATAGTTATGCTCAGGCGTTCTGATATTATGCGTAGGTACAGAAAAATGTTTACATTACGCCTTTTCTGCATGGCATGTATGCAGCGATGATATTGGTTAGCCAATAATGTAGAGCTTGTATGTTCTGCAAAGCTGCGCTGTGTTATGGTGCCTGCCGCATAGCTACGTAACCGGTGTCGGTGGGGCATTTGTGGTGGCTGCATGAGAGTTTAAGGTATAGGTTCGAAATATTGATAACAGCGGCCTTTTATTTTCAGTCTACACTTAGGATTAGTTTTTTCATGATTTTTTTCAATCTGCTAGGAGACAGATGAGGTGATAATGCAGAGTTTTCTTACGCGGCAAGAAGCCGCATTTTGTAACTTGCTTGTAGACGTGCAGAGATGCCAAATTTTCGAGCCGCCAATTTCCCAAGCTTAATTTAGGGCCGAAATATTCATAAACTTTAGGGTGCCAGATAAGGTGTGGATAGCTAGATGAGTTGGACAATGAGTACGTTTTGGTTTTGTTGAAAGGGAGAGTTTGAATTTTAAAAAAAGGTCCTTTTCGTTTGCTTTTCCGATATAAACATGTTCGGTGCGTTGTATGTATTTTACAGTAGCCTATATACATGCATTCTATTTGTAGGCCCAAAAAGTCCACTTGCAAGCTCAGCGCCACGTGTTCACGCTCCTCTGCAGTTGCCACAGCATTAGCTAGTGGTTGCGTGTTGTTATTGCTTGATTTCTAACCTTTTGGTTGCTGCGCGTTTATGAATCTGATATGTTTTTAGTGCAGCTGTAACTTATTTTTTAGATTTATTCTATTGACAGATTTTTGCTAAGGTGTGTATAGAAATTGTTTACCGTATAAGGTTGAGGAAAGCCCCAACACCCTTACACCCCTCCACCCAAACTGTAACATATCCATTTCCCCCACCAACCCCCTACATACCCCCATACCAACATCTGCTCACTACCAACAGAATACCACCACACCCACGCACAACATATTGCCACGCCAATACAAACGCTTCAACACGTCTGCATTGATCAGACGTGCACATTCGCAGAATAAATGTGAATGTGCTGCGAGACCGCTGACCTGTATGCCCATAACCGTTGCACTGGCATAAACACATATACCACATTCAAAAAAACACCACATATATACGCATAACATTTCATCCAATCATAGACTTCCCATGTCTGTTAAAATTTTTAATTTCGATTTTCCTTTGCATTTGAACAAACGTCACCTTAAAGATTGTTTGCAATTACGCATGCATGAAACGCAAAATGGCTGCTGATGTTCCTTTGTCATTAAAAAAGAAATATGTAAAACCTTTATATATTTATTTTATTATTATAATATAGATATACTATATATATATATATATATTATATATATATATATGGAGGCGCGATGGGCTAGGGTTTATAGTTGTGGAAAATGGATTCGTCGATTTGAGCTTTTCAATTCCTAGACGAAGTGTTGGCATTTCACATAGCCACTAATAACCCTGAAGAAAGATATTAATCCTCTGTATTTTCTCCCTCCCATCTATGGGTTAAACAGTAGGTTAGACTGAGGCCCTTTCAGACTTGGGTAGGTAACCAGTCTAGGATAGGAAGTAACTCTGAATTCAAAATTCCTGAGGTCAAGTCGTGATTGGGTTTGTGGCAAACCTTTCCCTGTGTGTTTATCGACTGTGCCAAAAAGTGTGGATCGTCCAACAACAAGCCTCACCACTTATAAACAAATCACTTGGGACGTTCATAGTACGAACACTCATACGTTCGAAATCGACGCGAATCCATCAATATATATATAATATTATATTACTATATATATTATATATATATATATATATATATATATTATATATATATTATTATATGCTAGTACGCAAAGTGTTAATAAAAGATTGTTACAAATAGATAATACTCTTTGTAAATCTGAACCCAAGTGTTCTTTATCAATGTGTATATTTCCTGAAAGTCTTGAGTGTTAAACAAGACTTGTTTTGCTTAATCACATTTACAATGACGCAGAAAATATATAAAGAAGAATGAGAAGTTAATAAGTTTCTATATTAATTCATAATAAAAACTAATGTGGTGCGCCCAGTGACCGATTCCAAAAGAAGTAGTGTATATTTTTTTTCTGGTATCAAATCTGATAAGCCCCGACCGGCTTATCGTTTGTATTAATCCTGAACTTAATTAAAAAAGTCATAATATATTCCCTGTTTTGTAGTTTTGTATATTTTAATGTGGCAATTTGGCTTATTCCATATCATAAGTAACGCTTTCATGTCTTGATTTTTAATAGAACTCTAAAACTATAAAAAATTAAATAGGAAAAATATATTCCATCATTTAATCAATCAGATCGTTATTACACGGAAACGCTAATTTTGCAAGAAAATCCAAAACAAAAGTTGTTTAATAACATCAACAAAACAAGTACATTTGTAAAGAAGGAAACCATTTCGAATTTTCGCGTAAAAATAGGGCATGTCGTCTCTATTTGATGGCTCCATGGTCTGGCGTATTGCAATGCGACTTGGAACATCAACTCTTTTTCAAGCTAAAATAACGTGGAAGCCAACTCCATATTAGTCATTTAGTCTGTTAATTCAAAAGAAAGTTTTATCGTTTAATATGACAGCCTCCATTTGCAAGAAAATTCTTGATTCAGCACGATCAGCGTAAAGTTGGAAAAAATAATGAAGACCTACGTGAATAATGCTCAGCAAACGGATAAATAAACAAATTGTATTCCTATCGAATCGGATGCGGGAATTTATTACCAAACTCAACCCTTGGCATTTTGTCTAAATTTGGACTTCTCCACCAGACAGAGAAATACATAAAAAATCAAGAGAAAGCTCAACCGCATAGCGTGGATAGGCAATTCTACATATGTGACAGCAACTGGACAAAGTCTGATGGTATCGTAATCTGAGGCGCTCTGGGTTAGTGGTAATATGCTTCGACCCCCGAAAAACCATTTGCCCTGAACCCAGAGTCATCATCGATTGAAGATTTGTTGTGTCAATGCTACTGTGTAAATAGCAGTCATTGTAGGAAGATTACGTCACAAGATAGCAGTGTTCTGCACGCTGGACAACTCTATTATCTAAATTAGAGAAAAATATTATCAAAAATTAAAAACAAAGAAAAAACTTGATTGATAAACATATTCGAATTAGTAACCTAAACTTACACTTGAGGCCGTTTACTCAGTCGTAGATCTGTTCGACTAGAACCTCAAGGTCTCTACCGGCCCTCGCCAACTCCGTATATAAGAGTTGAAGCGTAATGGTCTCCACCTCAGATGCCCAAAATAATCTCCTTGTCTAGCGCTAATGAAAAGGGATAGACTCCCTCACTGTTGTTGGCTGATACCGACTTTAGACCACCCCGATGACTTACTTTACTGACTTACACTTTTTGGAGCCGGGTTAAGCTGGATCGTAGAAATTGACTCGTCAACGCAGAGTTCAAATCATGGACGAAGCTACAGTTCCCAACATACTAATATCCTTTGAAAAGGTATGATCCCACTACTCTCCTTTCGCTATGGGGTAAATAGTCGGACAAGATTGGAAGCCTTTTAACCTTGGTTAGGCAAGCTAGTCTTAGGAGAAGGAAAACTCTGAATTCAAACCTCTTAAACTTGCTTGGAAGATTTGAACTAACGGTCGAAGTCCATTCCAACATTCTAACCATTGACCATGTCGCCTCCAAACATTAACATACCCTTTTGCCTTGAGGTAAGAACGAACCACCGTGCAGAATTGGCAGAATCTCAGTGAGAATCGAACTCCTGTTCTGATTAATCATCTGCAAGCACCAGCATGATCTTTATTGCCCAGGATGTGACGCCCAGAAAAGTTCTATAAAATAATTGGAGGACAGGAGAAAGATGAAAGAGGGACTGTGTATGAAAGTTGAGTGAAAGAGAAAGCGTTATTATGTGGATTTGAGTGAAGTGAAATATATATATAAATACAAGAGAGAGGAGACAGACAGACAAGAACAGAGAGACAGAGAACAAGAGAGGGACAGTCGGAAATGGTCTTTCTCATGTTTGTTCAATCTTTTTGGGATGTTGCCCAAAATATATAGAGCTTTTGTTTTGCTTTTGTTTTTTTCGCTCCCCGTTCGAATTAATTAACACTTAGTGGTAAAACCAATATTGCTGCCTACCACGAGTAAGTAAACAAAATACGTTCGAAACATTGTTGGCATGTTTCTAAGTTCCGATGACTACGTATTCTAACTTAAAGCTACAGTCAACGACCGAATTATTCGTACACCCTTCAAATTGAATATTTATCATGCATTTGTCAGAATCTAAAGCTCGTATGGATTATGATGGTAATTATGAACTTTTGGTTTAGTAAATACGGTGCCCCAGAAAAAAACAGAACCCACAAATTTGTTATATAAAACTGTTAATTCCCATTAATCTTAAAGTCCTATAACCACCTCATTCCACACCGGCTGGATTCACATTCGTTTTTAACTAATCAGCCCCAAACAATAGCCTTTGTTTAAATTTAATATTAAACATATGTAGAAATCTTTATTTAAGGAAATAATAGTAACTTTTAGATGCAAAGGTAATTTTTAGCCATTTTTTTACATATCCTTATAGGAATGCTCTGTGACTTAGAAAAATCTCAACAGGATGTTAAGAGTTAAATAAAATAATTTGGGTTCCGTTTTTTCTGGTCAGAATGTACAGGCTGACCTAGAAAAAAAAAACCCCAAATTATTTATTTATTTTCCCATTAAAACTAACCCTAAACCCGTAAACCCCAACCCAACCTACCTAAACATAATTTATTTGTTTAATGTGAAAATTGATTCTGTTTTTCTGGGACACCCTATTTACTAAACAAAAGTTTATATTACCGCATGATGCCGTTTTATAAGTTGAGAAAGCAAATTTGAAGAATACAAAACCCAATTTTCACATTTGACAGTTTCGATAGATTCTGAGAAAGAAATGCATAAAATATCAAAAAATTGAGGGTGTACGA
>CM042138.1:3024876-3052376 GCA_023376005.1 Doryteuthis pealeii | reverse complement strand
GTGTGTGCGTGTGCGTGTGCATGTGTGTGTGAGTGTGTGTGTTGAATATAACTGAAGAATGAAGATATATATTATATATATATAATATATATATATATATATATATATATACCTTGGATCATAGTGTGATTACCTCAAATCCCTACCTAAGGTCAGCGTAGGTCCTTGAAGGAACTTGCTTTTTTTGTTTTTTCATTCATTTATTTCACAAAATCCCCAGAAATATCTTTGATAATATTTAATCATTTAAGTGATGATGCTATTTATTAGATATATCACGATGTGATCTAAATTAAGTTTAAATTGTTACATTACATTTTTGAATAAACTTAATTGACATTTTTTGAAACTTTTTATTTTATAGATAATTAAAAATTCTATAGAAAATAATTTGTTTTACTTAAATTCTACAGCTAGCATGTTAGTATCACCAAAGTAGGAGAGTAAAATAAATAATGGATAGCAAATCTAAAAATCCATTAAAACTTTCTATGTAGCATTTTTCAGAGCAATTTTTGTGACTTTGTGTAATTCAAAAAGTTACTCAGAATAAAATTATCTACAACTTATCTACAAAAATGGTGGAGTTTTACAGAGGTCATACAAAAAAATGAAAATCATGCTTTTTGTAAAAAGACGATTCAATAATATGAGGGCTGCGTAATACTGTGCTTAGTGAATGCACTTTAGTAAAGGGTAAAAATATAAAAGGATTACATTGAATACAGAAATGTATTATTGCGATTTCAGGTTATACTTATTTAGTCTTACTACAATTCTGTTGTCAGATTTATCACAACATTCATAATATGGTGAATAGTTTGTATTATTCATATTATTTGGACTCTTGTCTTCATCTGTATTCAATATATATGAGGACAATAGTCCGTAAAATACAAATGATTATGAGGACAATAGTCCGTATAATACAAATAATGAGGACTATAGAACGAATAATGTAAATAATACAAATTATGAAGCCTCCACTTAAAAATTCAAAAAGAAATGGTAAATAGTCTCGTCGAATATAATTTTTACATGTCCGATTATTGAGGGTCATTTGAAATTAAATTTCCACAACTGAGAAAATGAATAACCCTCGTTTTTATAGTGCTCTGTTTGTAAGGATATGATCATTTTAATTTCATTCTCCATATTTCGCGTGTACCTGTTTCTGTCTGCGACCGCGCGCGAATGTATGTGTGTGTGTGTGTGTGTGTGTGTGTGTGTGTGTTTTGTGTGTGTGTGTGGAGTATTTCTTAGTTTAATGATAAACATATCCATTTGTTTATACAATTAATGGAACGATTCCGATTACACCATTTTTATGACTTACGATTTCTATTTGAGTTTCGGTTTACGTTTAATAACTTTTATTTTGGATGTTATTCGATCAGATTTCTGTCTGATTGAAGTCTACATATGTTCATCTAAATTAGTTTTCATCGACCGATTCCATCTGTTGTCCAACATGGTTCATCGTGCTACACACCACAGAAGAACTTTAAAATACCATTCCTTGAAATAGAATCAACATATGCCAACAATCTACGGACAACTGATATTCTTTACAATATCTGTGTTCCGGTTTAGTACGGGCATAGCTCGGAGATCATTGGGTTACATTTAAAGATGACTGCAATAATACAATCTAGCAGGGTCTGTGGATATACCACAGTATGATACTTTAATTTTTACAATGTTTGATATTTACTAAAGTGCAAAATATGAGAGATGATGTAATAATAGAAAGGGGCTTAATGTAGCAATTATTTACAACTTTTAAATGGAATCCTGAGATAACATTAAAATATTTTGTGTTGAGGACTATTTTACTATACACTGTAAGCCCCATATTTCATGATCAGAGAGATGATGTAATAATAAAAAAAGGCTTGATGTAGCAATTGTTTACAACTTTTAAATGGAATTATGGGATAACATTAAACAAAGATTACTGCAACCGTGAGAGAAAAACAAGTTTGAATATGTTCTGCTGGATTTTTTTTTATCTGTGTGTGGATTTAGCAAGCTCAGGTTCAGGTTTGTCAGAGCTAAGCATTGAAAGGGTTAATGACAACATTATCTAATAGGGGTTGTTTTCGTTTGTTATTAAAAAAATATATAAAAACCATTCATCATCTGATCTTTCGGCCATTTTGTACATTTTATCATTTTTAGCATTTCCTTTGGAAAAAAAGAACAATATTCGATTTTGCTTTAAAATACCATTCCTTGAAATAGAATCAACATATGCCAACAAACTACGGACAACTGATATTCTTTACAATATCTGTGTTCCGATTTAGACTTCCATGTACGGGCATAGCTCGGAGATAATTAGGTTACATTTAAAGACGACTGCAATAAGGCAATCTAGCAGGGCCTGTGGATATACGGCAGTATAATAATTTAATTATTACAACGTTTGATATTTACTAAAGTGCAAAATTTTACAAAATGTAATGAGTACAATAACTTACATTTAACTCTATCACACTCATTTTTCTTTATTTCCTTCTTTTCATCTTTATAATGTTCAATTTAAACAGATTACCGTTTTCACTTCCAAGCGCTCAACCCTCTCTCTTTCTTTCTTTCTCATTATATTTTTTCTGTGGGGCATGTCATTTTCCAAAGAGAATGGTCCCTTATATATAATAGGTGACGTCAATCATAAGAAGTAAGAATTCTTCCCGATAATCAGGATTTACATTTTTATATTTCATCTTGGACGATTTTATAGTAACATTTTTAACCACGGGGTGTTGCAGGATGATTACGGTCTTACTGTTAAGGAACACGTGTAGTCATATATAAAGTAAAAAAGTAAAGTCCTCGGGGCGGCCTAATGTCGCTATCGGCCAGACAGCGAGGGAGTCTATCCCCTTTTCACTGGCGCTAGACCAAGGAGATTATTTTAGCATCTGAGGTGAACCGTTACACCTACCATCAGATTCTCACTTTACCGCACAAATCCCTGTGCTACTCATTCGCTGAGTTAGCGAGGGCCGGTATCTAACCAAGAACGTTGTGATTCCTAGCCGAACACTCTACCGACTGAGTACACTATAATATAGGATTCCAATTGCATATAACATTTACGTCTAACCTTTATTGAGATCTATTAATCGAGTAATAAAAATAGGAAGCATAGTTAGCTTCATGACTTGATGGATACATACCTGCCTCACGTTTACCCTGTCACTGGGGTAATTTTAATCGCGTAGTCCTAGTGAATTTTCCGATTTGGTAGCATCTGCATCTTTGAATAAAATTAGAAAGGACTCTGTTTATTGTCCGGTGCCTGAGTCTCCCTGGGAGGGAAATGTTGATGGGACCACCTATTATTATTGTTTTTTTTTCACTTGATACATATGAGCTTCGGTCAGTGCGTAGCTTCCCACGTAAAAAATATTTTGATGGGAGGTCTGAAAAATAAATGTATGCCTTATTGAGAGATATTATAATAAAAAAGGGCTTAATGTAAAAATTATTTACAACTTTTAAATGGAATGCTGAGATAACATTAAAATATTTTGTGTTGAGAACTATTTTACTATACACTATAAGCCCCATATTTTATGATCAGAGAGATGATGTAATAATAAAAAGGCTCACACCCACACACAAACATAAACACAAATCCACACATGAACAAACACGCCCCTCCCCACATGAACAGAGAATTTGGGAGGCATGAGATAGAACAAATGCACAGCCACTAACAACAACTTCAGTTCTGGAGATCTTCAGTAGAGGATATTTTTATCCCGAAATATTAAAAATAAATCACAGGTTAACAAACAACACCATAGTTACATTCTTTTTTCTTTACACCTGCAGTGTGATAGCCTTCTAAATCAAACCTCCTAACCAATATATATATATATATAATATATATATATATATATATATAATATATATATGAGGTAAAAATAAGGAATGAAAGAACAAAACTCAGACAAAAATGTGTTGTATATTTCACTGGAATGTTAAATTTCGCTTCCTCAAGCCTTAGAAAGGCTTGAGGAAGCGCATTTAATATTGCAGCGAAATATACTACACATCTTTGTTTGAGTTTTGTTCTTTCATTCCTTATTTTACCTCATTCTATCGGATTCATTCCAATCCCATTTTCCCCATATATATATAATATATATATATATATATATATATCATCATTAATTATTATTATTATTATTATTATTATTATTATTTTTGGTTGTGTAGTGCAGTTGCCTCATATTATTTTTACAATGTTTATTTTTGGACTGATATTTAGTTTTTTCATTCGTCCATACAAGACAAGCATTTCCTCTGTGCATTTTCTCTTTCTTTTCTTATTTTCTTGACATTCTCCCTCTTAAATGCTTTTCTATTCACTTCAACAGAGCGGAATAACTAGAAAATAATTGCCAACATCTGCTGCGTGGTTACTGTTGACTTGCAGTGTGCCATTTGTACGTGAGATAAAAAGCACGCACCCCAACACACACACACACCAAACAAAAATAATCTTTTCAGTTTTAAAATGAATGAAGTACTCTGAAATAAACAATCCCATGCCACGTTCACACACTCACATGCGTAAAATGATACACGTATATACACATATTGATACAAATACGCAAAGCGATATACACATATTCTCTCATACTCAGAGTTAAATACACACACATATGTGCACTCACACGAACGCACACACATATATAAGCGTAGATTGGACATGCAGTCAACGACACTTGGTTACTGACAGTTACTCACCAATGCGATTTTCAAACGTAGTGGTTCATATGCTCTATCTAAGATAATGAGCACTATTTACTTAAATAGTATATCAAAACACACACACTCACACACACACACACACACACACACACACACACACATATATATATATATATATATATATATATATATATATAGATAGATAGATATTATAAAATGGGTATGAGAGATAACCTACTCGAGTTTCACCATAAGGATCTTCAGGGTTATATCCACTGAATTAATCGAGACACCGATTAATAGCAGTCGATTTAACGTGTGTGGTCATTGCCCAAGGCAATCGGCTGCTAATAATCGGTGTCTCGATTAATTCATGGATTTAACCCTGAAGATCCTCATGGTGAAACTCGAGTAGGTTATTTCTTGTACCCATTTTATAATAAATTTGCTCTACTTCGTATTGAGCGCTTTGTATTTGTTATATCGCTAACTTACCCCCCTGAATTCCACACTTTTCCTTATATAACACTGTATATATATATATATATATATAATATATATATAGTGTTATATACTGCCATCTAATATACAATTACATAAGACCATACTAATTTGAAATAATTGATTTCAGACATATAATTATTTATAGGTAACTGCAAAATAATTATTGATATCTAAATTAGATGTGTTTTGTTTTCGTACTGAAATGATCGGGATAACAATTAACCAATTCCTAATTCTTAGGTAAAGAAAACTTATTTATGTTGTAAACATCAGTGAATGTTATAAAAAGTCTCGATGAGTCTTAGTAATAATTTATCAATTTCAAGTTTCTTAATCGTTGGTCTATTTTGAAGAAATGAATATGCAATAAACATGATATACAACAATAGTTTAACACAATCACCAAAACAAGAATTAATCTCATTCCACAGCAATTTTGTCTATCAATTTTATATTCTTGTTAATAATAATAATAATAATAATAATAATAATAATAATAATAATAATAAACACTAAATATAAATAATTGCCAGAGAATTGAAAAAGCTGTGGAATATGAGAGTGAAAGTGATACCAATTGTAGTTGGTGCATTTGAAACGATCCAAAAAAACTCGGAACAATGACTGGAGGACCAGGAAATCAGAGGAAGAATTGAGACCATCCAGGCTGCTGCACTGCAGCAATCGGCTAGAATACTCAGAAGGGTCTTGGAGACCTGAGGAGACTTGTTGTCACTCATTCCAGTGAATAATAATAATAATAATAATAATAATAATAATAATAATAATAATAATAATACTCTCGAGAGATGATAGACTGACTATGTGTATTGAGAAAGGAATGGGAGAGACGACTCGCAAGAATTGCATAAATGTGACTATTCGAGGATTCGAATAGTACACTAAAATGCGGAGAAACATTAATGGATAGAAAAACAACGATATGGATCTTTCAAGTGACAAAATGGAGAGATTACACACAAGAATACATGGATATGGCTGATAAAATCAATCCTCGTGAAGAAAACTGAATCTGTAATAATAGTATCTCAAAATAGTCATAAGTACTTATTTTATCAAAGGTAAAATATAGATAAGAACGCAACAGAATAACAAGTGTGCTATGTGTGAAGACAAATACGAAAGTATTAATCACACAATAAGCGAATGCAGCAGTCTGCATCAGAGGAGTTGGAGTATAGCCACAACTGGGTTGGAAACGTGATCAACTGGGAATTGTACATGATATACTTTCGCCATACTAAAAAAAGAGATGTTTTATATAATGACCTGACAAGGAACACGAACCTTTATTTATTAAAATATACTTTTATATATTTTTTCTCGTTGTGTTACTTGAGAGTCGTCAGAAGGGGCTGCACATAACAACGGAGCCTTCGAGTTCTCTTCAAGCGATCTCGAATCTGATCTTCGGTCTGCCCGACCCAGATTTCACGGGCTTTTTTCAACTCACAGGGTCACCAGTTTTTCTGTAGACACACCTCTTCGACCCACACAGTCTTTTTCATTGGTTATGAACAACGCCTACAGATTATCTGTGCCTACACCAGTGTCAAATGTACACCTGCATCTCTAGGTGCCAAAGGTCAGTTCAATGCCATATCATGTTTTGTTTGGAGGCTCCCACTGATCTCCACGCACTTCCTGTATGCAGCCCGGGCTCCAGTTCAAACCGTTTGACCAGGCAATATATTACAGCCACATGAAATTCTGCCTTATAGGAATGAGCCTCAATTATTTAGATTTTGAATATAATTGGATCACTTTATATATCAGAAGACAAGACCTAGTAATAATTTACAAGAAAAAATAGCTTGTCATCTGCTGAATTATGTCATGCAGGCGGACTACGAAATAATAATAATGACAGAAGACTAAAGAAAGACAACAATACTTGACATTCCAAGTGAACTACAAAGCCGTGTGAACATGGGAGTGAATATTAACACCAATTGTAGTTGGTGCCTATGGAACTTTCCAAATATTTGAGGAAAGACAGGAGACATTGGAAATTAGAAAGAAAATCGAGTACATTCAGACGAAGCAAATTTCAGTGAAAACTAACAGTTAAAGCTTGTTATGAAAAACTAGAAATCTATATATTAATACTCGTGTACTGTATGACCATTTATCATTTTGCAACAACTTCTGGTTGAATATGAGACCGTTCAAATCGTCCAAGATGAAATGCGAAAATGTGAATCTGATTATCTAACGAAATTTTATTACATCTGAGGGTTGTCAGCTCAGCTAAATAAAGGACCATTTGGTTTTATTATAAAGGAAGAAAGGGAAGAAAAACGACTGCTACACAGAAAAACATAATAAGAAAGAACGAAATAAATAAAGAAAGAAGAGACTAGTGGAAAGATAGGGCGCTGGGGGTGGGCGGAGAAGCGATAATACTAACTTTTTTAATTGAACATATTGTAAAGAAGGAAAAGGAAAAAAAAAAAATAGAGAGAGTTTAAATGAAGATTGTTATACATTTACATATTGAATATAGCAATAGCTCTTAAGTAATCATATCAAACGTAATAATTGAATCACATACTGTAGTATATCCACAGGTCTGCGCGAGTAATTATGAATATGGCAAAATATTAGATATTACTGGGGAGTCCACCTGAGATATTTTGTCGAATATGCAAGTAAGAAGAATTGTGAGCATAATAATTGGTTCAGAGTGAATTGATGTTAAAACTGAAAAAAACTGAAAGTCACAGGAAAAGGTACACGTTGTCCAAAACAGCTGTGAGACAGTTGGCAAGAATACTGCGGGGGATATGGTGAAGATTGAAAAGGTAAAAATACAGTATCCAACAATAAACTGAAATCAGTTGGAAACAGGACAATAAATATAGGGCTGTGAAATTCTTGCCAATGAAAAAATGTAAAAATATCGATCAAATCTTGACAAAAAAAAGTGAAGACTAGCAGAATCTATGGATATACTACAGTATGATAATTCAATTATTACAAAGTTGTATATGTCTACATAAGAGATATTACAAATAGCTCAATATGTAAAAAAATATAAAAATCTTGATCTATCTCTCCTTACTCTCTGTTTCCTCATGTCCTTCTTTCATCTTCATTATGCTCGATTGAAACAAATTTAGCCTTTTCGCTTTCCGCTCCGCGTGCTCACCCGCTCTATCTATATTTCCCCTTCATTTTTCTTTATTTATTTATTTATTTATTTATTTATTATTATATTTTTTAGTGTAGCATGTCCCTTTTCTTTTCTTTCTTTATTTATAATGAACACGGAATTGTCCATTATTTAACTGACGTGAGGACACTTATTTGGATGGTTTCATTTTTAAGAGGATGATTTGCCAGATGATAAGTGTCATATTGTGTAGGCACACGAGTATTATTATATAGATACTTTTTTCTAATAAAAAGCAAGTTACAACGTAAGTGAACAGTTCGAAATGCATAGAAAACATGTTAGATTACTAAAGAATGAAGGTGCCATATGTATTTAGAATTAATGTAACACTTGGAATTAAAAAAAATCTGTGTCTGTTATTGGAAAAACTGGAATTTCAAATAAGAACCTCAAAATCCCGATGTGGGAAATTGTTGTAGGTGACTCATCTATGACACGAACATTGGACTTACCCAAAGGGTATATTTAGCAGAGCAAAGCTACTCAAGTGAGAAGTAGCAGATACATGTCTTCGTGTACGCTGTAACAAGGAAACCCTCCTAATTTGCCCATTGATATATTGCTGAATACATCTGTTCTCTAAATTTTATCGCCGTGTTGAGTGATTATTTATTGACCCTTACATAGGTCATAACATAAATAATAAAGACAACGATAATAAAATTAAAGTGTGCGTTGGATTATTAAATAGATCTTCTCCCGCTAAAACACTTTGAATGTCGCAAAATTCCATGGAAAATGATTTTTTGATCTTTACGACATGTAAACTCTGGTCATGTTATTTTATACCTAGAGGTTAGGGAATTGCGTACACTGTAACTTAATGGTTAGTTTACATTGTTTAATGCTATATCAACCTTCGTGGTTCATCTTGTAGAAGAACAATATTGATACTATTCAACCCATAGTTGGGGACTGAAGAGGTTCATCAATTTCACAAGAGTATATGTCCGAAAGTATACGTAATAGCGCGACTGGAGTTCGAACTCGCTTACTACAAAGTCGCAGTCCAGCACGTTAACAACTAAGCCACCCCTGAAATAAGTTGATATTTACACTGTTATATGATATGAGGTATACCTATCTAATTAAAATAATTATAGAAATGGTATATTTGAATTATGGATTATATACTAGTAGGTACTACTACTACTACTACTACTACTACTACGGGTCAAAATGTACCTGGGAGTAATGGAAATGAAATGGTACTCCACATTCCCTAGATCTAGTTTAGATTCCTACCCAAGACACCCCTTTATTTCCGAACTAGAAGCAGCTACCCGATGTCGTCTGAGCAGAGGTGGTGGGGGGAGATACAAAAGTTAATATCGCAGATCCATTATTATTGATTCGCTAGTCGGATCCTCACAGGATGCCCCATTAAAATTCCCATGTAAAAAAGACCTTGCATTGATACAGACACTCTGAAAAGAAAGAAATAATGTCTACTATTTAAAATATCAAATGCCAAACAAAAAAAAACGAAAGATTCCATGCTGTTATCATTTAAATTTCATTTTTAATTATCTTTACGAATATAACTCAGATCTTCATTGTGTTTGTTCAAAAAGCAAGATCTGGTGCTAGTGAATGTGTATATACATTTAATTTGTCATTAATTGTTTTTATTTTCATAGTTTCCCCAGGACATACATTCACACAAACTACCCTTTATATATGCATAGATGGGTCTTGCTTCTCCATAGGGGATGAAGTCAGCTTATTCTAAAACCTGCGGACAAGGTGATTACAGGTTACATGGGAAATAAACGAGTTGAAAATACAGCAAATAAAGTGAGTTGGATAAAGAATACCAGATATATAAGACAAATGAAAATGTGATTTAGCGAACATGAAAATTAATACGATATTCTTAACTCGAATCATTAAATTAAAATGGGAAATAGCTCATCAGAACTGAAGACATACAATTACATAAGTAGCAGACATAATGCAGAAGTGAAATTGTTATGGTGTCAGATTTAAATAGTTGGTTGGTTGGTTGGTTGGTTTTACGGCTTGACAAACCTTGATGGGTTATTTTATGCCGAAAACTTGTTGTTTTATTCCTTCTTGATAGGCCCTAAATTTTTTAAACTCAATGTTTAAACACATTTTTAAACACATATTTTCGATTAAACCCATAGAAGGGACTATATCAGGTACTATCACTCGGGGTCAGAGTAGACCTGGGAGTAATGGTGATGAAGGGGTACTTAACATTCCCCAGAGCTCCAGAATTGAAAATTCACAATCAAATAGATTTTAGCGTCAGGCCAAAACAATAAGACTCTCAGCCACCGCTTTCTTGCACATATATGATAAAAAGGGTTGCGCCTTGTCATAATGGCAATAGGATTGGGATAATCTCATAGATGCTAGGGCTAGACATGACCAGCCGATTGATCCGAAGGGGCCTCTCCGACCGCCTGTCTATCCTAAGTAAGGGCCAAAGTGTTGCAAGTTATGCATACTCAGCCTCCAGGATTCCATCCTTAAGCATCATGGAACCAACACAGAACCAACAGTTGGACCCATTGGGGGGTCTTTGGGAGAGCTGGTATCGAAGTTAGAACCTTGTAGGCTTGAGGTGGATGCTCTACCGACTGAGGTAGACTTACAATTTGCGATGGAAAAGAACCGAGTGAATTATTAGCAGACCATTTCACATATGTAGGTGGTAATCTTATCTACAGAAAGCAACGTCAATATGTTAGATTGCCGTATTTTTCTTACTCTACAATCCACATTGAGCTCTCACGGGTTTTCTGTCTTCTTGGGTTATCTTGGGTTGCTTCGAGACTGTTGAACCATTAAATCCATTTCTTGTTCTTAATAATGAACATTGGAGCTCATTTTAATTTTGACGTATTTCATTTTCCCAAGGACCCAACATTCCAGCGCGCGGAGAGGAACTTTGCAGAAGTCACTAATTTGTCTCTGGCCCATTCGAACGCTTCAGTTCAACTCAGAATTACTCTTAGCTTTTCCTGCGAATTTCAGTCATGTGATGTTCCAAACGAATCAGAACATCATGTCAATAAGAGGTCAAAAGCTGTCAATCAAACTACTGGTTATTTTCTAAGACTACACGTTAATGTTTCCAATTCAAATACTTCTACACTATTTTACAAAATTGACATTTTTCCCCAGTCATTATGAAACAATTATACGCAAAGGAAAGAGTTACGATTTTAGCAGCCATCCTTTAGGCTTCAAACAAGAGCACTTGTCCAGCGGAGATCCTTTGTGTTAAACAGATTGTGATCCTTAGTAAAGAATACTGTGGTTGTTTCTTGGTGCTCCTCAGCCTTGCACGTCCTTCGTCAATGATTGCAAATGGACTTCTCTCAGTATCAATGATTAAGTAGTCAACCAGACACGCATTCGAGTTGTTGATTGGTTGAGGTTTAAAGCACGTGTCCTCGCTTAGTCTATACATTTAAGTGGTGTGTTGTAGCACGGCTTATATCCACCAAATAATCCAACAGAAAGACATAGATTATATGTCATACGGAAATCTGATTTCTCTGATAAGATAAAGCGACAATAAGTTCTAACTGTAACCGTGGTAGAACAACTGTGTGCCAACAAATCTTAGACTATTGCGAAATGAGGCTGCGTTGTCTTGAAAGAATCTTGGAAGCAGTTCCTCACAAAAATGAATGTATGGCCACTTCACACTTATCACACAAACCCACCAAGAAAAATGAACATGAAATACTGAACATTGCTGGAGAAACAAGGACGAACTGATAAGAGACGTTCTTCTGAGGACACCTACACATGGACACACCAATATAGGCTGACCAGCAAAAATCTGCATTAATAACTCTGGATAAGTATGGATTCTGGATTCCGTGTGAAGGATGTGGCAGGAGCGATGATAAATGATGATGGGTGTCAAGAGTGATGGTAATCTGTTCTCAGAACGACCGGATGAAGATGATGATGATGATGATGATGATGATGATGATGATGATGATGATTCTGTCCTATACTTGAGATCTGGTTGGGAAAATGGCACTTTGCTGTTACTTACAATATATCACCGGGACTTTATCCATGATCTAGGATGAGGGAAGATACTGAGTTTTTGTTTTGTTTAACGGCATATCAACCTCTGTGTGTCATTTAATGCCGAAGATATTGAGTATATGTATTCTATCTATTTATATTTTTCTGTCTCTTTTGGTTGATATTTTATCACTATTGTTATTGTTTAACTTCGGCGAGTTTTTCCCACCAACGAAAGCTGATTGTCTCTCACTGCAGTCTGGCTGACAACATGACTCCCAATGTCCCGGAGTCTCTTCTGAGTATCTTATTTATCTTAAAAGTTATTCTAGCCTATCGTAACAAAGCTGTAGTTTTGTATGTTCCCGATTCTTCCTCTGATTTCCAATTCACCCTGACTATTTTCCAGACAATTCAGGATCGTTATTATTATTTTAACTCCTTTTGAATTTTTCACATAAGCGTTAGCTGATGGTATTTCGTTGGAGTCTAAGTGACAACAGGTCTCTTCAGGTCTCAAGGACTCTTCTGAGTATTCTAGCCGATTGCAGCTGTGCAGTCTGAATGGTCTCAATTCTTCCTCTGATTTCCTGGTCCTCCGGTCTTTGTTCCGAGTTTTTCTGGGATCGTTCCAAGTGCACCAACAACAATTGATATCACTTTCACTCTCATATTCCAAAGCTTTTTCAATTCTCTGGCAAGGTCTAGGTATTTTTCCATACTTTAGTTTTCTTTCAACTTCACCCTGTGATCTGCTGGAAGCGCAAAGTCCACCAGTTGGCACATTCTCTCTTTTTTTTTTTTTTTTTTGTTAATCAACATAACGTCTTGTCTTCTGGCTAGGATTATTATTATTATTATTATTATTATTATTATTATTATTAAAAGAACAAGAACAAGAAGAACAAGAAGATATATTTCTTAGTCAGATTGCATTAAGAAACAAATGTTCTCTCTCTCTCTCTCTCTCTCTCTCTCTCTCGCTCGCTCTCTCTCTCTCTCTCTCTCTCTCTCTCTCTCTCTCTCTCTCTCTCTCTCTCGCCCTCTCACTCTGGCAATTTATTTAATTAGAAATTTATGGAAAAAGAGTTAAGGCAAACAATCAAGTGAGCTTATTATGATTAACTTAAATCAAAATTAGCTTCTTTTAATCTTTGGATTTTCATCATTACCATTTTTATTGTTGTTGTTGTTGTTGTTGTTGCTTTTCTGCTTTTATTGATGTTGGTGGTGTTATCCTTTCGATTTAATTATTCTAAATAATTGAAAATATAAATTAATACGACGAAAAAATAATTATTAATAATACTTAAGAATCCGTTTAATAGTGTTTTGATGAACTCTGTAGCATTTATCTAAGCGAATGCTGTTATCCTTCTGATATTTGCTTTGTTGTTCATCTCCTCTCAGCGCAGAGATCGTCCCTGTGAAGTAAACAAAGATGGCTGCTTGGTAGCATCTATTCATTCTTCGGCATGCGGCGACAATTTCCGGTTATCCCAACACTTCAAAACCGCCTCGTTTACAGAAATGTGTTGTCTCGACGTGACATCATATTCAATAAGGAAATTTACAGCGGCTTCCGGCAAACATAGCTTTATTGGATAATAATAATAAATATCCAAAATAAATTACATACAAACAAACAAAATGATGGAGAGAAGGCTACAAATTGAAGAGCAAGCGACATAAAATGGACGAGAAACGAAGGCCAATCTTATAGAAAATAATTTAATAACATACAATATTGTATTAGGAGAATGGAGAACCTACACAATAGTGAAACCTTTTTTGTACTCTCCAAATATAACCGTGTCATTGTGTGTTTATATACCTTTATATTCTGTTACGCAAATATATGTCAATAGCTCATGTAGATAAGGAGGTATTTACCCAACCCGTTCAGCACGGATAGGACATACGAGTGCAAGTAAGTATTTACCCATATCGTTCACCACTGGTAGTATGTGATACAAAGTTGCAAGTATATTTTCCCACCCGTTTACCATGGGTAGGATATGGCAAAATGTCACAAGTAGGCATTTAGTGTTGAGAATATGGTATGTAAGGTGTGTGCTAGATCATCGCCTATACTTATAGACTAGGCCAGAATCATGTGATCTCACTGTTGGCCAATCACTGGCAGTACTCTGAAGTTGATACAATACTTAACCGACCCTACTGGTCATAATTACGTTGACATTCATGGAAGACGGACATAGGGTTAAATCACTGGACCTTTACGCAGGATAGGACTTATACGCTTACCAAAGGATTCCATAACACAGGACTTTCTTTAAGCCCTTTTCAACTGGCCAAGGATTGCATTTAAAAATTTTACATTTAGCCAAGCAGGTCAGCACGTTTAGGATGTGATACAAGGTCGAAAGAAAGCATTTACCCAACCCGTTTGACACGGGTAGGATGTGACACAAGGTCGCAAGTATATATTTACACAACTCGTTCACCAGGAGTAAATTGTGTCTCAAGGTCGCAAGTATGCATTTATCCAACCACTTCACCATGCTTAGGATGTGAAAGAAGGTTGCAAGAAAACATTTAACCAACCCTTTCACCACGGGTGTGAGACAAGTTAGCGAATAAGTATTTACACAACCTGTTTGACATGGGTGTATATGACACAAGGTCACAAGTAGATAACTCGTTTACCAGGGGTAGGTTGTGACTGAAGGTCTGAGGTAGGCATTTACACAACCCGTTCACCACGAGTAGGATGTGACACAAGGTCGCAAATTCGTATTTACACAACTTGTTCACCACGGTTAGGATGTGACACAAGGTCGCAAATTGTTATTTACACAACTTGTTCACCACGTTAGGATGTACACAAGGTCCCAAATTGTTATTTACACAACTTGTTCACCACGGTTAGGATGTGACACAAGGTCGCAAATTGTTATTTACACAACTTGTTCACCACGGTTAGGATGTGACACAGGGTCGCAAAGTTATTTACAAAACTTGTTCACCACGTTAGGATGTGACACAAGGTCGCAAATTGTTATTTACACAACTTGTTCACCACGGTTAGGATGTGACACAAGGTCGCAAATTGTTATTTACACAACTTGTTCACCACGGTTAGGATGTGACACAAGGTCGCAAATTGTTATTTACACAACTTGTTCACCACGGTTAGGATGTGACACAAGGTCGCAAAATGTTATTTACAAAACTTGTTCACCACGGTTAGGATGTGACACAAGGTCGCAAATTGTTATTTACACAACTTGTTCACCACGGTTAGGATGTGACACAAGGTCGCAAAATGTTATTTACACAACTTGTTCACCACGGTTAGGATGTGACACAAGGTCGCAAAATGTTATTTACACAACTTGTTCACACGGTTAGGATGTGACACAAGGCAAAATGTTATTTACAAAACTTGTTCACCACGGTTATGTGACACAATGTTGACACAGGGTCGCAAATTGTTATTTACACAACTTGTTCACCACGGTTAGGATGTGACACAGGTCGCAAATGTTATTTACACAACTTGTTCACCACGTTAGGATGTGACACAAGGTCGCAAATTGTTATTTACACAACTTGTTCACCACGGTTAGGATGTGACACAAGGTCGCAAATTGTTATTTACACAACTTGTTCACCACGGTTAGGATGTGACACAAGGTCGCAAATTGTTATTTACACAACTTGTTCACCACGGTTAGGATGTGACACAAGGTCGCAAAATGTTATTTACACAACTTGTTCACCACGGTTAGGATGTGACACAGGTCGCAAATTGTTATTTACACAACTTGTTCACCACGGTTAGGATGTGACACAAGGTCGCAAATTGTTATTTACACAACTTGTTCACCAAGGTTAGGATGTGACACAGGGTCGCAAATTGTTATTTACACAAACTTGTTCACCACGGTTAGGATGTGACACAAGGTCGCAAAATGTTATTTACACAACTTGTTCACCAAGGTTAGGATGTGACACAAGGTCGCAAATTGTTATTTACACAACTTGTTCACCACGGTTAGGATGTGACACAAGGTCGCAAATTGTTATTTACACAACTTGTTCACCACGGTTAGGATGTGACACAGGGTCGCAAATTATTTACACAACTTGTTCACCACGGTTAGGATGTGACACAAGGTCGCAAATGTTATTTACACAACTTGTTCACCAAGGTTAGGATGTGACACAAGGTCGCAAAATGTTATTTACAAAACTTGTTCACCACGGTTAGGATGTGACACAAGGTCGCAAATTGTTATTTACACAACTTGTTCACACGGTTAGGATGTGACACAAGGTCGCAAATTGTATTTACACAACTTGTTCACCACGGTTAGGATGTGACACAAGGTCGCAAAATGTTATTTACACAACTTGTTCACCACGGTTAGGATGTGACACAGGTCGCAAATTGTTATTTACACAACTTGTTCACCAAGGTAGGATGTGACACAAGGTCGCAAAATGTTATTTACACAACTTGTTCACCACGGTTAGGATGTGACACAAGGTCGCAAATTGTTATTTACACAACTTGTTCACCACGGTTAGGATGTGACACAAGGTCGCAAAATTTATTTACACAACTTGTTCACCACGGTTAGGATGTGACACAAGGTCGCAAATTGTTATTTACACAACTTGTTCACCAAGGTTAGGATGTGACACAAGGTCGCAAATTGTTATTTACACAACTTGTTCACCACGGTTAGGATGTGACACAAGGTCGCAAATTGTTATTTACACAACTTGTTCACCACGGTTAGGATGTGACACAAGGTCGCAAATGTTATTTACAACTTGTTCACCACGGTTAGGATGTGACACAAGGTCGCAAATTGTATTTACACAACTTGTCACCAAGGTTAGGATGTGACACAAGGTCGCAAATTGTATTTACACAACTTGTTCACCACGGTTAGGATGTGACACAAGGTCGCAAATTGTTATTTACACAACTTGTTCACCACGGTTAGGATGTGACACAAGGTCGCAAAATGTTATTTACACAACTTGTTCACCACGGTTAGGATGTGACACAAGGTCGCAAATTGTTATTTACACAACTTGTTCACCAAGGTTAGGATGTGACACAAGGTCGCAAATTGTTATTTACACAACTTGTTCACCACGGTTAGGATGTGACACAAGGTCGCAAATTGTTATTTACACAACTTGTTCACCACGGTTAGGATGTGACACAAGGTCGCAAAAATGTTATTTACACAACTTGTTCACCACGGTTAGGATGTGACACAAGGTCGCAAATGTTATTTACACAACTTGTTCACCAAGGTTAGGATGTGACACAAGGTCGCAAATTGTTATTTACACAACTTGTTCACCAGGTTAGGATGTGACACAAGGTCGCAAATTGTTATTTACACAACTTGTTCACCACGGTTAGGATGTGACACAAGGTCGCAAAATGTTATTTACACAACTTGTTCACCAAGGTTAGGATGTGACACAAGGTCGCAAAATGTTATTTACACAACTTGTTCACCAGGTTAGGATGTGACACAAGGTCGCAAAATGTTATTTACACAACTTGTTCACCAAGGTTAGGATGTGACACAAGGTCGCAAATTGTTATTTACACAACTTGTTCACCACGGTTAGGATGTGACACAAGGTCCCAAATGTTATTTACACAACTTGTTCACCACGGTTAGGATGTGACACAAGGTCGCAAAATGTTATTTACAAAACTTGTTCACCACGGTTAGGATGTGACACAAGGTCGCAAAATGTTATTTACACAACTTGTTCACCAAGGTTAGGATGTGACACAAGGTCGCAAAATGTTATTTACACAACTTGTTCACCAAGGTTAGGATGTGACACAAGGTCGCAAAATGTTATTTACACAACTTGTTCACCACGGTTAGGATGTGACACAAGTCGCAAAATGTTTTTACACAACTTGTTCACCAAGGTTAGGATGTGACACAAGGTCGCAAAATGTTATTTACAAAACTTGTTCACCACGGTTAGGATGTGACACAAGGTCGCAAAATGTTATTTACACAACTTGTTCACCAAGGTTAGGATGTGACACAAGGTCGCAAAATGTTATTTACAAAACTTGTTCACCACGGTTAGGATGTGACACAAGGTCGCAAAATGTTATTTACACAACTTGTTCACCAAGGTTAGGATGTGACACAAGGTCGCAAAATGTTATTTACAAAACTTGTTCACCACGGTTAGGATGTGACACAAGGTCGCAAAATGTTATTTACACAACTTGTTCACCAGGTTAGGATGTGACACAAGGTCGCAAAATGTTATTTACACAACTTGTTCACCAAGGTTAGGATGTGACACAAGGTCGCAAAATGTTATTTACAACAACTTGTTCACCAAGGTTAGGATGTGACACAAGGTCGCAAAATGTTATTTACAACTTGTTCACCACGGTTAGGATGTGACACAAGGTCGCAAAATGTTATTTACACAACTTGTTCACCACGGTTAGGATGTGACACAAGGTCGCAAAATGTTATTTACAAAACTTGTTCACCACGGTTAGATGTGACACAAGGTCGCAAAATGTTATTTACACAACTTGTTCACCAAGGTTAGGATGTGACACAAGGTCGCAAAATGTTATTTACAAAACTTGTTCACCACGGTTAGGATGTGACACAAGGTCGCAAAATGTTATTTACACAACTTGTTCACCAAGGTTAGGATGTGACACAAGGTCGCAAAAATGTTATTTACACAACTTGTTCACCAAGTTAGGATGTGACACAAGGTCGCAAAATGTTATTTACACAACTTGTTCACCAACGGTTAGGATGTGACACAAGGTCGCAAAATGTTATTTACACAACTTGTTCACCAAGGTTAGGATGTGACACAAGGTCGCAAAATGTTATTTACAAACTTGTTCACCACGGTTAGGATGTGACACAAGGTCGCAAAATGTTATTTACACAACTTGTTCACCAAGGTTAGGATGTGACACAAGGTCGCAAATGTTATTACAAAACTTGTCACCACGGTTAGGATGTGACACAGGTCGCAAATGTTATTTACACAACTTGTTCACCAAGGTTAGGATGTGACACAAGGTCGCAAATGTTATTTACACAACTTGTTCACCAAGGTTAGGATGTGACACAAGGTCGCAAATTGTTATTTACACAACTTGTTCACCAAGGTTAGGATGTGACACAAGTCGCAAAATGTTATTTACACAACTTGTTCACCACGGTTAGGATGTGACACAAGGTCGCAAATGTTATTTACAAAACTTGTTCACCAGGTTAGGATGTGACACAAGGTCGCAAAATGTTATTTACACAACTTGTTCACCAAGGTTAGGATGTGACACAGGTCGCAAAATGTTATTTACAAAACTTGTTCACCACGGTTAGGATGTGACACAAGGTCGCAAAATGTTATTTACACAACTTGTTCACCAAAGGATGTGACACAAGGTCGCAAAATGTTATTTACAACTTGTTCACCACGGTTAGGATGTGACACAAGGTCGCAAAATGTTATTTACACAACTTGTTCACCAAGGTTAGGATGTGACACAAGGTCGCAAAATGTTATTTAACAACTTGTTCACCAAGTTAGGATGTGACACAAGTCGCAAATTGTTATTTACACAACTTGTTCACCAAGGTTAGGATGTGACACAAGGTCGCAAAATGTTATTACACAACTTGTTCACCAGGTTAGGATGTGACACAAGGTCGCAAAATGTTATTTACAAAACTTGTTCACCAAGTTAGGATGTGACACAAGGTCGCAAAATGTTATTTACACAACTTGTTCACCACGGTTAGGATGTGACACAAGGTCGCAAAATGTTATTTACACAACTTGTTCACCAAGGTTAGGATGTGACACAAGGTCGCAAAATGTTATTTACACAACTTGTTCACCACGGTTAGGATGTGACACAAGGTCGCAAAATGTTATTTACACAAACTTGTTCACCGGTTAGGATGTGACACAAGTCGCAAAATGTTATTTACACAACTTGTTCACCACGGTTAGGATGTGACACAAGGTCGCAAAATGTTATTTACACAACTTGTTCACCACGGTTAGGATGTGACACAAGTCGCAATTGTTATTTAACAACTTGTTCACCACGGTTAGGATGTGACACAAGGTCGCAAAATGTTATTTACAAAACTTGTTCACCACGGTTAGGATGTGACACAAGGTCGCAAAATGTTATTTACACAACTTGTTCACCAAGGTTAGGATGTGACACAAGGTCGCAAATGTTATTTACACACTTGTTCACCACGGTTAGGATGTGACACAAGGTCGCAAAATGTTATTTACACAACTTTTCACCACGGTTAGGATGTGACACAAGGTCGCAAAAATGTTATTTACAAAACTTGTTCACCACGGTTAGGATGTGACACAAGGTCGCAAATGTTTATTACACAACTTGTTCACCACGGTTAGGATGTGACACAAGGTCGCAAAAATGTTATTTACAAAACTTGTTCACCACGGTTAGGATGTGACACAAGGTCGCAAAATTGTTATTTACACAACTTGTTCACCACGGTTAGGATGTGACACAAGGTCGCAAATGTTATTTACAAACTTGTTCACCACGGTTAGGATGTGACACAAGGTCGCAAATTATTTACACAACTTGTTCACCACGGTTAGGATGTGACACAAGGTCGCAAAATGTTATTTACACAACTTGTTCACCACGGTTAGGATGTGACACAAGGTCGCAAAATGTTATTTACAAAACTTGTTCACCACGGTTAGGATGTGACACAAGGTCGCAAATTGTTATTTACACAACTTGTTCACCACGGTTAGGATGTGACACAAGGTCGCAAATTGTTATTTACACAACTTGTTCACCACGGTTAGGATGTGACACAAGGTCGCAAAATGTTATTTACACAAACTTGTTCACCACGGTTAGGATGTGACACAAGGTCGCAAATTGTTATTTACACAACTTGTTCACCACGGTTAGGATGTGACACAAGGTCGCAAAATGTTATTTACAAAACTTGTTCACCACGGTTAGGATGTGACACAAGGTCGCAAAATGTTATTTACACAACTTGTTCACCACGGTTAGGATGTGACACAAGGTCGCAAATTGTTATTTACACAACTTGTTCACCACGGTTAGGATGTGACACAAGGTCGCAAAATGTTATTACAAATTCACACGGTTAGGATGTGACACAAGGTCGCAAATTGTTATTTACACAACTTGTTCACCACGGTTAGGATGTGACACAAGGTCGCAAATTGTTATTTACACAACTTGTTCACCACGGTTAGGATGTGACACAAGGTCGCAAATGTATTTACAAAACTTGTTCACCACGGTTAGGATGTGACACAAGGTCGCAAAATGTTATTTACAAACTTGTTCACCACGGTTAGGATGTGACACAAGGTCGCAAATTGTTATTTACACAACTTGTTTCACCACGGTTAGGATGTGACACAAGGTCGCAAATTGTTATTTACACAACTTGTTCACCACGGTTAGGATGTGACACAAGGTCGCAAAATTTACACAACTTGTTCACCACGGTTAGGATGTGACACAAGGTCGCAAATTGTTATTTACACAACTTGTTCACCACGGTTAGGATGTGACACAAGGTCGCAAATTGTTATTACACAACTTGTTCACCACGGTTAGGATGTGACACAAGGTCGCAAATGTTATTTACAAACTTGTTCACCACGGTTAGGATGTGACACAAGGTCGCAAAATGTTATTTACAAAACTTGTTCACCACGGTTAGGATGTGACACAAGGTCGCAAATGTTATTTACACAACTTGTTCACCACGGTTAGGATGTGACACAAGGTCGCAAAATGTTATTTACACAACTTGTTCACCACGGTTAGGATGTGACACAAGGTCGCAAATGTTATTTACAAAACTTGTTCACCACGGTTAGGATGTGACACAAGGTCGCAAATTGTTATTTACACACTTGTTCACCACGGTTAGGATGTGACACAAGGTCGCAAAATGTTATTTACAAACTTGTTCACCACGGTTAGGATGTGACACAAGGTCGCAAAATGTTATTTACAAAACTTGTTCACCACGGTTAGGATGTGACACAAGGTCGCAAATTGTTATTTACACAAACTTGTTCACCACGGTTAGGATGTGACACAAGTCGCAAAATTGTTATTTACAAACTTGTTCACCACGGTTAGGATGTGACACAAGGTCGCAAATTGTTATTTACACAACTTGTTCACCACGGTTAGGATGTGACACAAGGTCGCAAATGTTATTTACAAAACTTGTTCACCACGGTTAGGATGTGACACAACAAAATGTTATTTACACAACTTGTTCACCACGGTTAGGATGTGACACAAGGTCGCAAATTGTTATTTACACAACTTGTTCACCACGGTTAGGATGTGACACAAGGTCGCAAATTGTTATTTACACAACTTGTTCACCACGGTTAGGATGTGACACAAGGTCGCAAAATGTTATTTACACAACTTGTTCACCACGGTTAGGATGTGACACAAGGTCGCAAAATGTTATTTACACAACTTGTTCACCACGGTTAGGATGTGACACAAGGTCGCAAATTGTTATTTACACAACTTGTTCACCAAGGTTAGGATGTGACACAAGGTCGCAAAATTGTTATTTACAAAACTTGTTCACCACGGTTAGGATGTGACACAAGGTCGCAAAATTGTTATTTACACAACTTGTTCACCACGGTTAGGATGTGACACAAGGTCGCAAAATGTTATTTACACACTTGTTCACCACGGTTAGGATGTGACACAAGGGTGACAGTAGCTATTTACCCAACCCGTTCGACACGGGCAAGTTGTCACTCAAGATCGCAAGTAGGCATTTACCCCCCCCCCTCAACACGGAGAGGATGTCACAAAGGGTTACAAGTAGTTATTTAGCCAACCCGTTTGCCACGGTTAGGATGTGACACAAGATCACAAGTACGAGCAATAGATCTTATGTATTCATATCAAACGTAATCGTTAAATTATCATACTGTTGTATGTCCACAGGTCCCACTAGTGATATATAAAGACGCTTTCATCGTGAAAAGTGAGATTGTATATAGAATAATTAGAAATGCATCCCAATCCGCATGCTACACTGACCAATTGGCAACCAAAATAAGATCTGACACTTATAATCTATTAAGCTTTTCAGTTCATTCATACGAATCGCTCGAAGTATCGCAGGGGATTTTTTCATGTTCAGTTCGGAATTCCGGTGAAAAGAGAGAAACAACGAACAGTGTCATTTGGTAAAGAAATGATCGTAAATCATTTTGATCTTTTAAACTTCAATCAAGTTTTTCGAAATCCATGGGCGACCAGAAAGCTCTTTGGTATATTTTTATCTATTACATAATATTTGATACCAGTCTAACCAGTACACTCTTTCGACCCATATTCACCAGTTTGCATACAAAAACCTCATCTCTGATTACAAAATCAGCCATGGTCAGAGTCATTGTAGTATTGGTGTGCTACGATATGGACCGGTTTGCTTTCACAGAAAAGAGTTTATAAATATTGAAAATAGTAATGAAATGCTGTATCATTTGTTATTCAAAAATGATATCAGCATGTTTATTTATTTATTATTATTATTATTATTATTATTATTATTAGACTTTGAGGTTCAGACGGATCACCTAATCCCGGCTAGGAGACCGGACCTAGTATTGATTGACAAGAAAAGGAGAATCTGTCATCTTGTGGATTTTGCCGTCCCGGCCAACCACCGAGGGGAAATGAAAGAAAGCGAAAAGATAGACAAATACATACCCTTGCCAGAGAACTAAGGAAACCTTGGAACATGAAGGTGAAGGTCGTACCAATTGGGATTGGTGCCCTTTGAAAAAAAACCAAAGCTCTGGAAAAGAATTGGGGTGAACTGGAAATCAGAGAAAGAATCGAGATCATTCAAACTACATCACTCTTCGGATCGACTAGAATATTCAGAAGCGTCCCAGAAGAGACTTGCTGTCACTCAGCTTCCAGTGAACCACCGGCTACGACAGGTGTGAAAACCTCAATATACTAATACTAATACTAATACTAATAATAAGCTTGACGCGTGAAAATTCCATGGTAGTTGATAATAAAGTTTATCCGATCCTGTGTATCTGGTCTTCCTTCTACCTTTGCCTATATCTATTCATTATCTTTCCCCTATTCCGTGAAAGAAAATTGAAAGGATATTTAAAAGTCGTCGCATCATTTTCTTTCATCAATTTTACTTATTCATTCTATTTCACTGAAATAACATCCGAGATAAATCGTTGTAAATATCCATTTGATGTTCTCTTGCTGTTACTTGATTTGTTTTTTTCTTTTTTCTCTTTTCTATCTTTCACCACAAATCTCCATTTCTCTTACTTTCACACTTCTCTTTCTCGAACCCTTCTCTTATTTTCACTCCTTCTTCTCCCTTTATTTCAACGTTTATGTTGTTCTTTTTAATGGAATGACCCATTATCTATCTGAAGGAGCATCATTTTCTTTCACTCTTTAATGTTCTATTGATTTCATGGTAATAACATCTTTGATAAATCGTTGTATATTTCTGTTTGTATTTAACAATTTCCACCACTTTGCGGAAGCATTCGTGACATAGTTGAGGTTTTCTCGCTGTTACTTGATGAAAGAAAACGAAAATATATACAAATTTGCCAGGGAATTAAAAAAGCTGTGGAAAATGAGGGGAAAGTGATAAAAGTTGTAGTAGGTGCACTTTGGAATGGTCCCAAAAGTCTTGAAAAAGACTGGAGGAATTTGAAATCAGAAGAATTGAGACCATCCATACGACTGTATTGTTGCAATCGGCCAGAATACACAAAAGAGTCCTGGAGACCTGGGAAGACTTGCTGTCACTCAGAATCCAGTGAAATACCATCAGTTAACACTGGTGTGAAAATCTTATAATAATAATAATAATAATAATTCTCTGGGACTTTGAGATAGAAACGGATCACCTTATCCCAGCAAGAAGACCAGACCTTTTGTTGATAAACAAAAAAGAAAGAACATGTCAACTGGTGGATTTTGCAGTGCCAGCAGATCACAGGGTGAAGCTGAAGGAAAATAAAAAAATGGACAAATATCTGGACCTTGCCAGAGAACTGAAAAAGTTATGGAATATAAAAGTTAATGGGATACCAATTGTAGTTGGTGCACTTGTAACAGTCCCAAAAGGATTGGAAAAGGGTCTGGAAAGTTTGGAAATCAGAGGAAGGATTGAAACCATTCAGAACACTGCACTGCTGCAATCTGCCAGAATACTCAGAAGAGTCCTGGAGACCTGAGGAGACTTGCTGTCACTCAGATTCCAGTGAAAGACCATCAGATAACTCTGATGTGAAAACTCAAAAAGTGAAAATATTAATAAAAATGATAATAAAGAAAATATGGCTACTTTAAGCAATTAATTGTGAAAATTGCACGCGATATGATGTGGAATGACACAAAAGGGAAACTGAATCACTTTGAATAGCAGTACAAAATAATGCACAAGGATCAATTATATGGAGACGACCATTGATAATACACAAAAGAATAGCAAGTGTAGGTTACATGGCGACAGAGACGAAATGTTTAATCATATAATAAGTGAGTGCAACAAACTGACGCAACGGCTATCCAAGAATATGCACAAAGGCATTGGAAAGGTGAACCATTGGGAATTATGTAATAGATTAAAATGTAACCATTCTGACAAATGGTATAAGCAAGAACTAGAAGATGTCCAATAAAATGAGACGCATAAATGATCTGGGGCTTTGAGATGAAAAAGGGATCCCTGAATCCTGGCCACAAGACTTGACCAAGTATTAATTAAGGAGAAAGAAATAATTTTACATCTAGGGGAGTTTTCTGTTATTGCAGACTACAAAGGGAACACGAAAATAAGCAAAGAGATAGAGCTGAAAAAGCTGTGAATCATAAATGTGTCTGTAATACCTATTGCAGTTGGTACGCTTGGAATAGTTCACAAAGGCTTGTAAAAAGTCTGACTTAATGAAAAATCAGAAAAAAGATCGAGACTATACAAACCACTGAACAATTGAGATCGAATTATCAGAAGTGAGCTAAGGAAACTTGCTGTCCCTTAAAAAAAAAAACAAAAAAAAAAAAAACAAAGAAAAAAAGAGGAACGTGTCAACTGGTGGACTTGGCGGTACCAGCAGATCACAGGGTGAAGTTGAAGGAAAATGAAAAGATAGATAAATACCTGGACCTTGGCAGAGAATTGCAAAAGTTGTGGAATATGACAGTGAAAGTGATATCAATTGTAGTTGGTGCACTTAGAACGGTCCGAATAAACTTGGAAAAAAGACTAGAGGATCTAGAAATCAGAGGAATAATTGAGACCATTTCAACTACTGCAATGCTGCAATCGGCTAGAATACTCAGAAGAGTCCTTGAGACCTGAAGAGACCTGTTGTCACTCGGACTCCAGTGAAATACCATCAGCTAACGCTGATGTGAAAAACTCAAAAGGATTGAAAATAATAATAACGATCCTGAAGTGTCTGGAAAATAGTCAGGGTTAATTGGAAATCAGAGGAAGAACGAATCCAATGTTAATTAACAATATTGGGTTCGTTGTTCTGTATGGGGTTAGGAGTTCCGACTGTATCTCAAAATCTATTATTATTTTCCCCCCTTTTGAGTTTTTCACATCAGCGTTAGCTGATGATATGTTTCTCAACAAGTCTCCTCAAATCTCCAGGAATCTTTTGAATATTCTAGCAGTGCAGTAGTCTGGATGGTCTCAATTCTTCCTTAATTCTTCCTTTGTTAATTAACAAGATTGTTCTGATCGATTAGAATACCCAGAGTCCTGAGGAGACTTGTTGTTACGTAGACTCCAGTAAAAGACCACCTGGTAACGCTGGTCTTAAAAAAACACTACTAATACTACTATTACTACTACTGCTGCTACTAATACTACTACTACTACTACTACTACTACTACTAATAATAATAATAATAATGATAATA
>CM042138.1:3012376-3019876 GCA_023376005.1 Doryteuthis pealeii | reverse complement strand
ATATTTCACATAGCGCTAATAATATCGGGAAAGGTGTGCATTAGACTAGTTTCTCCCAGCTATGGGTAAATAGTAGGAGAGGCTATGCACTTTAACCTTGGATATGTAACCAGTCCAGGAGAAAGAAAACTCTGAATCCAAACCTGTTAAACTCCGCCTACGAAATTGTCCTTGTGTTACATCCTGCTCATGTGGAGGGGTTGGTATTATATATATATATATATATATATATATATATATATATATATATATAATATACAATATAGAATGAATAGAGAATGAATGAGAAAAGTATTGGCATATAAAGGTGATTTTATAAACGCTAAACAAAATCACCGTTTTTTAATCTTAAAATCTTAAAATTTTTACCGTCTCGTCTGATGATTGCAGTAAGCATGAAACTCATAGTAACGAGATATTAAGTCCATAACAAATAATATATATATATATATATATATATATATATATATATATATAAGGACAGAGCAATATATATATATATATATATATATATATATATATACTTTGGTGCGGTACCAAGTTTCTTGGTACAAGGTGATTCTAGGCGGGTCCTAATTCTCTATCAGTAGCTTGTTGTAGAGTTCAGGTTCCGTATGAGAACTCAATGTTTAATTATTGTAAACAGAGCAAAGTTATTTGGGAATAAAAGGCCTTAAATACCATGGGTATCGTGGTTATGGACCATTTCCACTCGCGGAAATGGTCCATAACCACGATACCCATGGTATTTAAGGCCTTTTATTCCCAAATATATATATATATATATATATATATATATATATATATATATATATATATATATATATATATGGACGAATTTGAAAGACTTAAAATGTAACCTGTAATTAAGAATGAAAGCCTCATTTAAGAGAGATTCATTCATGCCATATCTACCATAAACACAGGCAGTGAGGTGAAACTGTACAATACTCAACGAAAATCTGATACTCGCCTCCATCAAATATGACCACAAAATAAGAACATAATCACATTTTAGACATCATCGTATTTATTAAAGAGAATAGATAAGTACAAACAACACTGCACACAAAACTAACAAATATACACAACTATTTTCATTACACCGCAAATATCTCAAAAACAGTCATCCCTATTCACTAACAATCAGTAGAAACTCCAATAAAAACAGTTGAACACTATGTTAGTTAATTATATATATATGGAGGTCCGATCTCCCTGGCAAGCTGAAGCGACAGTTCTTCCAGGCTGTGGTTTGTGTCGGTGCTGCTGTATGGCTGCACCACCTGGACCCTGACAAAGCGTCTTGAGAATAAGCTAGATGGGAGCTGCACAAGAATGCTGCGTGCAGTCTTGAATAAGTCGTGGAAACAGCACCCCACAAAGAAGCAGCTGTACGGTCACCTACCCACCATCTCACAAACTATCCGAGTGAGACGGACAAGGCATGCAGGACACTGCTGGAGAAGCAGGGATGAACTCATAAGCGACGTTCTCCTGTGGAAGCCAACACATGGACATGCAAGTGTGGGGCGCCCAGCAAGGACATACATTGACCAGTTATGTGAAGATGCTGGCTGCTCCGCAGAGGAGCTTCCAGGTGTAATGAATGATAGGGAGGGTTGTCGAAAGATTGCCATGGATACCCGTGCTGCATGCGCCACATGATGATGATGATGATGATGATATATATATATATATATATATACAAATATATATATATATATATATACATATATATATATATATATATATATATATATATATATATTATATATATATATATATATAACTAGCATAGTGTTTAACTGTTATTATCGAAAAAGAAGTTTATCTCAGTTGAACTATTGACATCGGCTTTGTTAAGTATGAATTAAAGTCCTGAGTAGTTAAAAGCTAGCAAAGACACAAAGCGATGGCGATACTGTCGTCAGTGGCGAGTCAAAAGCAGGTTTGTTGTTAAGTGATAGAACTGGTAGGACATCCTTGACTGATCGGAAGTTTGCGATTGAGAGACATGTTACAGCGTGAGTCTATTGTGCATGTGTAGTGTGATCAAAATAGCTTCATCTCTTTCCTGTTCTACGTAGATTGGTAAAAAGCGTGAAAAAGAAATAAAATATATAATGAAGACATTGCGAAAAAGTGATAAAACTGACCTTAATGGGACTATTAAGAGTTTAACGAAGAAACCTAAGATAGGGTAATACTGATTTAGATCGGAACCGTGGTAGACCCATATCACTTTAAAACTATTATTATTTATACTAGCAAACATATGCACCCTTCGGGTGCAAGTATTTCAGTTTTAATGTAATAAAATATTGTATCAAATTAGAAAGGCTAATGAAACTAAATAAGAATGCAGATAAAAAGATTTGAAACAGAGGAGAATATAATCGAAAAATAGAACAACTGAAACTTACTCTTCCATCACTCTCGTCTTTCATTGTTATTTTTTCTAATTTAAGTATTCAGTTAAAATAGGAAGTAAAGAATAAAATGACACTTATCTTTTCTTGTTAATGGATTTCATTTAAGATTAATTGAAGAGACTTTTGCTTATATTCATTAAAATAAAACCAAACCGTTAGAAATCAATAATACTAAGCATATATTTATTAAAATCAATTTTTTAATATCAATATGCAAATTAGCCTTCCCGTTCACATTGTAAACCACTATTTTGTTGTATATATAAATATAATTGCATGTTGTTAGTATGTAGATATGGTTAACAGTATTAATAATGTAAAACAATTTTATTAATAATTGAGGTTTAAATTAAATTAAAATCATTGAGAAAGGGACATTAATAACTAAGGGAATTATGACTTGAGTAGTAATATAGTTTCGGTTACAGACAGAAAAACACACAATCTCCATTATAATAAGATATATATATATATATATATATATATATAATATATATATATATATATATATATATGGGGGTGATTGGGTGGGTTTGGCTGTACATATATAGAGAGAGAGACACAGGCAGACAGACAGGAAGACAGACAGTGACAGAGACACAGAGACAAACAGACCGAAACAGAGACAGAGAAATATATATAGAGGATTTAAGAATTGGTAGAGGATATATAAACCAATAGACTATTGAAAATATTCAGAGTATAGATTGTTAGCTTTAATAAACATTAATTAAAATAGAGCAGATATAGTTGAAAAGAATGAAGTTAAAATCAAATTAGTAATGCATTAGATTTTAGATGGGCAGTGTATAATAAAATCATAGCTGCCAAAAATGGGACAGAAAAGTACATAAAAAAGATGGGCGTATACGAGACACGAACGAGACATAAAGAAAACGAAAGTGTCGAATGAAACAACTAGATTTCATTGAGGCAGGAGGAAACAAACAAAAACGAGAAATAAAAGGCCAGTCAAATAATAAGACAAATATAATAAAAAAAATCCACTAGAAACAGAAGAATAAATCAAACAATAACAAAACAAAAGCTACAACAACAACAACACAAAAGAGGAGAAAATGAAGGGATTCATGAAAGTGCGATAACTGACCCCATAAACAAATGAAAACGCCATGATCGACTCCATATATCAGGGACATGTCGAATAAGGTTGCAGGAAAAGTGTCAGGAATATAAGGTACAAAAAGGAAAAAAATAAAACAATATGGAAAATAAGAAAATAAAATGAGTGATAGGAACGCCATGGAAATCGATATGAATGAATTAAAATGTGGATGTCATGAACGAGATATGACCAATAAACGCTGGAGTCCATTACATCGGAAGGAAGTTAAATGCTTAATCATAACCTTGTGCCATACACAGTAATGTTTTAACTAAAATTATTTTAAAAATATGCATGTAATATATAGAAATAACTGAAGCAATACTAATATTGCAAAGAGAAAGAGTGATACGAAAGAAAGATCTATAATATAAAGGGTGATGCAATATTTGATACTAGCAGTATCTGTGGATATAACACAGTATCATAGTAATTGGTAATTTGCTTGAAGCATTGTTAAGTATGTGATATATTAATGATTTGAAGGCAATTACAATGCGTATAAAAAATAAAAACAAAAAGATGTTATTTTTGTCTTATCGATTTCAAAGTAGAAACTTCATCTTCAAAAAAAAAAAAAAAATCATAACCACCCAAAAAAAACTTAAGCACGTGCATTTCTGATATTCACCTCTGAAGATGAAGTTTCTACTTTGAAATCGATAAGACAAAAATAACATATTTTTTTTTTAGTTTTTATACGCATTGCAATTGCCTTCAAATCATTAATATATTATAACAGTATCATAGCTTTTTATTACAAAGAGTCATATCTTTACTTAAGAGCTATTGGAATAATTCAATATGTAAGTAAATTAAAGTCGTTGGGGCGGTCTAAATTCGGTATCACCACTCAGCGCGGGAGTCTATCCCCTTTTCAATAGCGCTAGACCAATGAGGTTATTTTTTAGTGTCTAGGGTGGAGCGTAACACCTACCATCAGCTCCTTACTTTCCCGTACAGATTCCTGTGCTACTCATACGCTGAGTTTGTGGGACCGGTATCGAACTAGGAACCTTGTGGTTTCTAGCCGAACGCTCTACCTACGACAATATGTAAAAAGCATAATAAACTTGACTTAAACCTCTGTCACTGATTTTTTTCTTTCTTTCCTGTTTTTTTTTTTTTTTTCATCATGATCCACCGAATCATATTACCGTTATTACTTCCGCGCGCTCACCACCCCTCTCTCTCTCTCTCTATTTGTCCAAATTTCTTTCTTTCTTTCTATATTTTTCTGTGTAGCATGTTCTTTATCTTTTCTTTCTTTCTTTCTTTCTGATAAAAACAGAATGGTCCATTATTTAGCTGAGGTGAATTTCATCTTGGACGATTTGGACGGTCTCATGATAACGGTCGTACAATTAAGGGAGACGAGTGTTAATATATATATATGTATATATTTAAAATGCTTAATGTGTTTCAGAAAAAATGATATAATTCCGTATTCTAATAACTTTACCAATTCTCATACAAATGATTTCAACTTTTAACAGCATATGTACAAATGAACTCAAAATCCTGATTAATGTTTAGACGCCTTTTATCTTCCATTATTAGGTATTTCTATACCTAAAAAGAAAAAAAAATATTGTAACATTGAACTTAAAATGAAAAATTGTTTCTATACATGCTATTAATGTTGCTTAGGGGCCAAGTTGGGTTGTAGTAGCAGTCGTTAGTAGTAGTAGCTGTCGTTAGTTCAGAGTAACAATATACGAATGTCGTATAGTCAAAAATGTTTTGTTTATTCTTTCTATATATATACCAACCACTCCGCACGAACAAGATGCGACACAAGGTCAATTTCTTAAGCGGAGTTTAACAAGTTAGAATTCAGAGTTTTCCTTCTCCTAGACCGGTTGCCTAACCAAGGTTAAATAGACCAGTCTGCCCTACTATTTACCCATAGCTAGAGGGAGAGTAGGATTCATACCTTTTTCAAGGATATTAGCGCTAAGTGAAATGCAATTACCACGTCCAGAATTTGAACTCGGGGCGACGAGTCCATTTCCCATGACTTTAAACATTACACCACACGTTTCCTATTGTTTATTCCTTTCTAGGCTCGTGGGTTCTTTTTGAGAGCAAAGGAGAGAGAGTGAGTAAGGCCAAGCTGTTCTATCGTAAATCATGTTCATGCGCGCTTCTAGTTGCAGCCTAGACAAGACACAAACGGAGCCCCATCAAACTCATCCGACCCTTATCGGGTCCACTGAAAGAGAGAGCGAAATTACTTTACTTACACTTGTGGTTCCCAGGGTAGAGGAAGGTCAAATCCGCTTCGCTCAAAACCTGGAACTTCCGTTTTTATTCTTAAATCTAGTTCCGGGGTCATTGGTCGGTCATTCACTGGCTTCCGTTGAGTGTTTACCCTTCCAAACTTTAACCTCTTTTTGTTCTTATTTCTTTTTCTTCGCTTTCTCCAGTAATCCGATTAGCGTTTTCTTTTCAATCCCCAAATTCTCCGTAAACCATAATAATTATGCTAAATTAATTGCTTAAAATGTGAGATGATTTGGTCAAGTTATTAGATTACGAAATGATACGAATTTCTCCTAAACATCCAGTATATTAACTGGTAGCTTTTTGTTAAAAAACCGCGTTACCTGCTATTCATGTTCAAACAAGAAGGCAAAGAAGTTTTACACACATCTTATAATTAGTATTATTAGTTAGAATAAATAAAGTACAAAATAAGAAACGTTTGTTTGAGGAAGAAGAAGAAATACAGTGTCAGAATAACAAAAATCATCATCATCATCATCATCATCATCGATTACAGCGAAATACAAGAATAACAACCGTAATTGAATTATGATACAAATTATAACTTGCTTGAAATGTGTGTTGCGCATAAAAGGACTAAAATCTTTTGAGATTGTTGGCGGGAACTAATAACAGGTGTTGTGAAAGTGAAGAAATAATGTTAAGAGATAATAAACTCTGTTCTGGAAAAGATTACAAGTAGATAGCACAGGTGTTCGCGTGCTGGGAGTACATTAAGATTACGCACACGGGAGCGCATACACATACACGCATACACGCTCACACACAATTTATCCCTCAATCTAACTCACTTTGTCTCTGTCTCTGTCTCTGTCTCTCTCTCTCTCTCTCCAGTGATACACATATAGACGCATACACACACGGAAGGAGAGAGAAAGAAAGAGAGAAGGAAACAGCAAGAAAGACGAACCCTCTATCTATTTCCCTGTATCATTATTGCTATCTCTCTCTCTCTCTCTACAGTGACAGACCTATAGACGCATACACACACGGAAGGAGAGAGAGAGAGAGATAGAGAGAAGAGAGAAGGAAACAGCAAGAGAGAAACTCTTTATCTATATCCCTATATCACTATACTCTCTCTCTCTCTCTCTCTCTCTCTCTCTCTCTCTCTCTATATATATATATATATATATTATATATATATATATCAAGATGGGCAAATTTAAACAGGTACACAGCAACACACATATACATACATACACACTTTTATATGTATGTGGATATTCTTGTTTACATACATCTTACAAGCACAGGAAACACGCACTCTTTATACATATACATATACATACACGCACGCACCCACCTCCATACGTATCCACACACACACACACACACACACACACACACACATATATATATATATATATATATATATATGTGTGTGTGTGTGTGTGTGTGTGTGTGTGTGTGTGTGTGCAAGTTTCGTTATCTTTCAAAGAAACGCAAACGTCCGCTCACACACACAGAAACAGACACCGCACTATCTCTCAGTCTCTCTCTCTCTCTCTCTCTCTCTCTCTCTCTCTCTCTCTCTCTCTCTCTCTTTCACCCCATCTCTTTCTCTACGCACGTATACTTAAACAATCAACCAATCACATATGCATACAAACACATACGTATATGAGTGTGTCTGAGTTTTTACACAAC
>CM042138.1:2977376-3007376 GCA_023376005.1 Doryteuthis pealeii | reverse complement strand
TGAATTGGCATTAATAATTTTCTTACAAATAAATCTATTTAAACAATTCATAGGACCTTAACTGTTGATATGGGACCTTAACTGTTAATACCAGTTCTGGTTAGAGCGAATATGTGATCAACGGCAATGAAGTGATGCTGCCTAATTCTCGCAGCAGCAGAAATCAAACATCATCTTCAGAAAGAGTTTAGGTATGAACCCAGAACACTAAATTGTAATGTAACGTAGCGTCGTCGTCGCGGTACTAAATTGCAATAGTTTTATCTTCGTTGTAAGAGATGACAATAACACCAAAGTTATCCTCCAGAAGTTTATTGAAATAAATTCAAGCTTCTTAACTTCGAGAGAGAGGGTCAGCTTAATTAATATATTCAGTCTTTAGACTTTCGGTCCTTCGATTAAATTTCTGGGTGACAAGCTTTTTCAGTTGGTAAATATTAAGGCTAGCTTTTCCAACACCAACTACACGAGATCCCGCTCGGCCAACTAACTCGCATCGACTCCCCGATTACTGACCCCGATCACCTCACTCTCTCTCCGCTGACTGCCTCCTGGGCTGACTGACGACTGCCCTGTCTCGAGCTCTCAGCTCTTTTTTATTCATAGCTACTCCTACGCATTTTTATCTCTTGATCTGATAACGGGCATTTGTTATATTTCTTTGTTTAATAAAACCGGAAATTCATATTTCCGTTTGTACAATATATAACAGAAATAACCTTGTTTCTGTTAAATCTTTTCTAAAACTGCATGAGTATCAATAAATTGTTGGAATTTATTATCATTAACTTCATGAGTATAAATAAATAAGCAACCGGTGTACAATGCTTATCAAAATGACTTAATCCGCATTAAATTACCCGAAAAGGTTAGTATGCTGTAAAACAAAACAAGCAAGCAACAATTAAATATCATTCAATTTAATAACCTACTAACTAGACTGAACCTTTGACTTTCATACACAGCATTGTACACGGAAACTATTATCTAAATCGACAATTTAATAGAGGACTGTCTTTTTTTTTCTGAAAGATTCTGTAGCGCAAATATCTTGTTTAAGAGAGCAGTGTTGTGAGTAGAAATCAGTTTTAGAAACGTGACATTTTACTGGGTTTCTACCTCGAACAGTGACATTTGAAAATACTTGTAAGTGAGATTACCTTTGGGGAATGTTTATAGTTACTAAAGGTCTTAGCGCTGACCAAGTGCTATTTGAAATCTAATAAAAACGACCAGAACAATATAATGAAGTTATCTTCGTTGACAACAAAGTTTGAATAGATATTGCTGTTTAGGTGCACATAAGTAGGCTATCATAAATATGTCTACTCAGAATATGACGACTGTAAGATTTGCTTTGGTTTGGTTTGGTTTCTTTTGCGTAATAGTATATGTAACTTCGTAGATTAGTCAATGTCAAATTCATACAGATAGAAGAGTAGGCTGAACTTGCACAAAGGTGTCAAAATTAGGCTGACCTAGAAAAAACAGAACCCACAAATATTTTGTAATAAAACTGTTACTTTTAACTATGGGGGGTCTAGCGTTAGGGTTAGGGTTAGGGTTAGGATTAGGGCTAAGGTTGGGGTTTTGGGTTAGTTTAATGAGAAAATGAATAAATAATTTGGGTTCTGTTTTTTCTGGGTCACCCTGTATACCGGTGAACCAGAAAAAACAGAACCCAGACATTTTGTAATAAAACTGTTAATTCTAACTAGGGGGTTTAGAGTTAGGCTTAGGGGTTAGGGTTAGGCTTAGGGGTTAGGGTTAGGGTCGGGTTTCGGGTTTAAGGTTAGTTTAATGGGAAAATAAATAAATAATGTGGGTTCTGTTTTTTCTGGGTCAATCTAATTTTGACACCTTTGTGCAAGTTCAGCCGAAGAGTATTAGAGATACTATTTATCCCATGTGAGATGAAGAGAATTATACCTTTCCCAATGGGATTAGTCCGAAAGTGATTGTAATAGCGTGTCGGGAGTTCGAACATGTTTACTACGATGTCCTAGTGCAGCAAGTTAGCCAATATGCTATGGTGCAAAAAAGCTCCATAACTTTTATATTAAACTGCTCCTTGTGGTGAGGCCCCAGTTCTAAAGATCTGTGAATTGGTGTATACCCCTACATTGCCATTACTCCTAAGGTTATTCTTACCCGGTTCCTATATGAGGATCAATTAAAATTCTTTGAAAATTAGAAATATTAGATAATGTAATATGAAACCATGTAATAACAAATGATTTCCATGAGGAATATTTACTTGAAAATATAATTGTTTATATTGATATAGGATTATCATTATCATTATTATTAGTTACTTGAAACCATATAATTGGTGAAATGTGTTGACATTGGATAGGAATACTTAAAACCATATACTTGCTTAAAATTATTGGCGTTAAATGGGAATACTTGAAACCATATAACTGATCAACTAAATTATATTAATACGAATAGTCAATTTAAACAATATAATTGCCTATAAATTATTTGTTTTAGATAGGGATGCTTGAAAAGATACAAATGGGTGCTAAAATGGTTATACAAATACATTAAACAAATAGCATATGTATTGTATATTACTTATTGTGAACTCAAAGCAAAGCACTATCTCCTGTGATTCCATTGAAGATAATCAGCTCTTCTAATTCTTAGATGGTTAGTCACTAGTTACAGCATGTACTGTAAGCAAACTCTGTCTTGAGTCAAAAACAAATCTTACTAAACTCTAACGACAAAATTGTACATAATGCAATAAATCAAAAAGCTAAAAATGCAATTTAGGTGTTTTTAATATATATTCAATCCTATCTACATCCGTTAATATTATCATTTTTTGTAATATAGAAAGATAGTGAGAAATCATCTTTTAAATAACGAAATATACCGAGTTAATTCTATTAGTTATCGCTTAAAACTATTTGGTGAATTCGATCAAGTCTACATCGGTGATATTATCAATATTTTTTGTAATATAAAGGCAGTTTATGGAATATGTTTTCTAGAATGGAATATACCGAGTTAATATTTCTAGTTATTGCATAATAATAATTAAAAAAACTTAATTCGGCGGAGTGGCATATTGCCGGTATAAGACGGACAAGGAGGGAGTCTATCCACTTTTCACCTGGATTAGAGCAGGGAGATCGTTTTATTTATAATTTCTTTTTATTTTACTGAAGTGGAGATTCTTTACTGCACAGATAAATTATCAAAATCGTGCAACACATGTGCTGAGTTGGTGAGAACCGATATCGAGCACGGAACCTTTCATAGCGAGGCGGATACTCTACTGACTGAAGTAAACTGGCCCCCTGGTAATTTTGATTTTGTCTACATCGGTAATATTATTACATTTGTCAAATCTAGAGGTAACATAAGTATGTTTTAATCGATTCAAATTACAACTTGCTATTTGTGAGTTTAATTATCTTAGAATTATAGCACTGAACCGTACAAAAATTTAGTGCCGTATGTGTCGTCTTAGGAAATGGATTCGACAGTTTTTCTTCAAATCCAAAAGGAGAGTATTTTCATTTCACATTGTATTAAAAACCTTCGGATGGTATGAATAAAAAATTATCCTACCAGTTATGGGTAAATAATAGGACAAATTAGGCAGTTTACCTTAGTTATGCACCAGTCTAGGTCACTGAATACTGTTACGATTTTGGTGGCCATCCTTTAGGCCTCAATGAAGAGCGCTACCCAGCTGAAATCTTTTGTGTCAAGCAGAGTGCGATCCTTAGTAAAGAATCCTTTGGTTGCTCCTTGGTGCTCTTGCGGGTTATTCGTCAATGATTGTAAATGGACGTCTCTCAGTATCAGCAATTAAGTAGTTCACCAGCCACGTATTCGGGCTGTTGATTGGCTGTGTTTTAAACCACGTGACCTCGCTTAGTCTATAAATTTAAGTGGTGAGTCACAGCATGACTTATATACCCAAAATATTCCAACAAATACAAACTTGCTTAAGAAATAAACCTTGTGTCTCATTCTACTTGTGCGGAGAGGTTGGTTATTATACATAGCCAAGATCATTATTGCTTTCAATCGAAATTAACCTCCTTACCATATTGTTATTGTTGTCACGCACAGAATAGTTTCCTTCATATAACACAATAATACCATAAGTAAACTACGACTTATAATTTCAAAGGATTCTTTTTTCAAATCAATAAACAGTAAATGATTATTAGAACTAAAATAGATAAATAATAAACATATCAAGAACGAGTAAAGTTTATAAAACTGAAGCATATAGCTAAATCAATGGAAACCTTTAAAGATTATGTTGGCCATTGCCAAGGCTGACAGTGACTGTAACAATATTTAAAAGGTATTAATGCCCGGTGGGGGGGTGTGGTAAGGCAGTCCTAACTGCTTCGTTGTCTACCCACCCACTTATTTGTCTGTAAAACATCGGGGGTATGCGAGAGAAAAATATATTTTGGCAAAATATTTGGCAAGGGGACAAAAGAAATGTGGATTCGTACGTTTGCCAAGGGAATTAATGTTACCTGAACAAGAACAATTTCAGAAAGGATTTCAACTCTTCCATGACAATAAACATTACATTAATGTTAAAATATCTACGATGATTATATATGTACATAAATGATATGCATCCGAGATCAATTTTTATTGGAGTTCGATATTAGTGCGTTTTATTGTGACTTAAATCGAGACTGAGCATAGCATGAGGGAATTTTGTAGCAAGAATTCACTATATATATATATATATATATATATATATATATATATATATATATATATATATATATATATATATAATATAATATATATAATATAATAAGATAAATATATAAAGGTTTTCCATATCTATTTATTAGGTGACAAAGGACAATCACAACCATATTGGTTTCATGCGATGCAATCATCAGGTGAAGATGTTTCAAATGATAATACTGCCTTTGGTACACCATTCCATCAAAAGCTGAAACAGTGACCATCTCACACTATAGTATATATATATATATATATATATATATATATATATATATATATATATATATATATCAGTACCGACACAACCACAGCCTGGAAGAATCGTTTCTTTAGCTTGTCAGGAGAACGGATTTCCATATATCTGATAATTTGTTGGTGGCCAACCGTGCCTTTCCTATTCGAGTATTAACATAGCATTCTGTGGATGAAATATTACTACCTAGGTATGTGAATTTTTCTACAGACTTAAGAGGCTTACCGTCAAGTCTGGACCCTAACGAAGCGCCTTGAGAATAAGCTAGATGGGAGCTGCACAAGAATGCTGAGAGCGGTCCTGAATAAGTCGTGGAAGCAGCACCCCACAAAGTAGCAACTGTATGGCCACCTGCCCCCCCACACCTCACAAACCATACGAGTAAGACGGGCTAGGCATGCAGGACACTGCTGGAGAAGCAGGGATGAAGTCGTGAGCGACGTACTACTGTGGAAGCCAGCACATGGGCACGCTAATGTGGACCGCCCAGCCAGAACCTACATTGACCAACATTGTAAGGATGCTGGCTGCTGCGCAGAGGAGCTCCCAGAGTCGATGAATGATAGGGAAGGTTGGCCAGAGATCGTCATGGATATCCGTGCAAACTGCACGTCATGATTATATATATATATATATATATATATATATATATATATATTAGTGTGTATGGTTGGCACTATTATACTTGAAAAAGCAGTAGTAATCCAACGTACAGTGTTATTAGAAGAGTGCTCAATATCTGTGATAGAGCGTTGATAGACGAATGAATGAACAAATAAAAGGTTTAACTTTTATTTATTTACATGGGAACAATATTTACAACCAATGGTTTCCTGCTAACGCATTCGTCAAGTAAACGAAAATGTTTTTGTTTTTTTAAACTATTTCGTTTACCTGACGAATGCGTTAGCAGGAAACCATTGGTTGTAAATATTGTTCCCATGTAAATGAATAAAAGCTAAACCTTTTATTTGTTCATTCATTTATCTCTCTCTCTCTCTCTCTCTCTCTCTCTATATATATATATATATATATATATATATATATATATATATATATATATATATGTGTGTGTGTGTGTGTGTGTATGTGTGTGTGTGTGTGTGTGATAGAGAAACCACTCAGATGTTCATATTTACAGAAGAGTAATGTATCATGTCAGCGTAATTTTATACATATAGCTATTTACTAAGCTTAGCCTACGTATGGCACAAGGCCAGACGTATTGGAAACCCGAGTTCAAATACAGGACGAAAACGATTGCGATTAACTTTGTGCAGATACTCTTGGGAAATGCAATAATCGACAATTCCCTTCAAACTCTGGGGGAATATGGTGCTTTTCCTAAGATTTCTGTCAACTATACTAACGATATATGTTGACAATTATAAACATGGTTTATGTTTTTCCATGGGTTGATAGTGAGTAATAGTTTTCCCATGTGTTGAACAGGTAACTCAGACTAAGACTAACTGAAGCACCTGTCGACGTACTTATAATTTTATATAAACTTATAAATCTGATACAATATATATCTTATTATAATGGATATTATGTGTCTGCAGCCGAAACTACATCGCCACCATTATAATTGAATATTATTTATTATTATTAAATAATCATTATTTAATCTTAATTAGAATCTTATTTATTTATAATGTTTCTATAAAGGTCTAACTTTAGTTCCGGGGTCATTGCTCGGTCAATTTAGTTCCAAACATTAACCTATTTTTGCCTTTATTTCTTTTTCCTCTCTTTATCCAGACATCCGATTACCTTTTATTTTCAATCCCCAAGTTCCCTGTAGACCATAATAATAACGCTACACAATAGATGTGCCTTAAAAACAGCCCATATTAATAATGTGTTTATAATCCTGCAATAGGTTTTATGTGAAGAAAAGGAAGTGAATCGGACGGTATGTAGTATATTAAGAAAGATTGAAAAAACACAGATTTAAATGAATTAAGTGGTAAGTTTATTGGCCGGCGCGGCAGTGTTTCGATTTATTATTTAGATCATCTTCAGTGCATTTGTTGGTATATGGAAGGTGATAAAAAATTTTTTATTGGTATTATCTATCATTAAGAAATGAATGTTTACATAATATATTTTTATTATTGTGAATTGCAAGTAGAGTTTAACGTATTCGAATTCATTTTTTTCCTTCTCTTGGACTGTCATACCAAGTTCAAGTGTGCAGCCTACCCTGCTATTTGCCAAGAGAAAATAGTGCGCAACACATCTTTCCAAAGTGTATTAGAGCTATGGGAAAAGCAAGTAGCTCCTTCCAGGATTTGAACACAGGTCACCTTATCCATTTCCTACGACAATAAGAATTACACAATAAATGCCTTCTAAAGATGATGACGATGATGATGATTATAATCACAAAGAAAAAAACAACTATAACGTGAATCTTTAATAAATAACCAAAGGTAGGACACAATTTATTGGGCTTCATGTAGATTTAACCAATGGAAACCATTGAATATATCTCTATGGTAACTGACAATAAATGTATATTTATAATCCTCCTTCTCTGTAATCACTTACTAAACTTCGTGTAAGTTGGTGTATGCACCGCTGGGCTTGACAAATAATTTCGTATAATTTAAAAGATATGCCTTTCTGTAGTCGTTATATTCTCTTTCTTTTTTTAAATCTAAAATCTACCAGAATATTGATTTCCTATACTTACCAGGCAGTTTCTTCATTTCTGAAAGTTTGCTGGGTCTTCTGTAAAGTTAAATATATTTGAGGGCCCCCAAGATATTTATTAACAAGTAAGTATAAAAAAAATGGGCTTATATACAATATGCTAAATGTTGTTTTATTAAACTTCAAATATATACTTCTTTACGTCTACATAGATGGGACAGGTTTATTACAGTCGGTAGAGTATTCGCTTACGTTATCGCAAGGTTCCTGGTTCGACACCAGTCATCGCAAATTCAGTCCAGGAGTAGTGTAGCGTTATTATTATGGTCTACAGGGAACTTGGGGATTGAAAATAAAAAGATTTCTGGGTAAAGAGAGGAAAAAGAAATAAAAGCAGAAAGAGGATAATGTTTGGAACTCAATTGACCGACCAATGACACCGGAACTAAAGTTAAAAATAAAACCACCTTTTCTTGTTTTCCAAATTAAACTTCATGACTTGGACAAATCTACATACTGAGCGGAATCATCGATACTCAAATACTCAAATATTTTCATAAATACTCAAATACTCAAATATTTTCATAAATACTCAAATACTCAAATACTCAAATATTCCATAAATACTCAAATACTCAAATATTTTCAAATACTCAAATACTCAAATGCTCAAATACTCAAATATTTTCAAATACTCAAATATCGATACTCAAATACTCAAATATTTTCATTGATACTCAAATACTCAAATATTTTCATAAATACTCAAATACTCAAATATTTTCATCGATACTCAAATGCTCAACTATTTTCATCGATACTGAAATACTGAAATATTTTCATCAAATACTCAAATATTTTCATCAAATACTGAGCAGAATCATCGATTCTCAAATACAGTGATCACTGGTCAGGTAACAGTTATCTTCAATGTCTGTATTTACTCAACCCTCCCGCCACAAGCCCAATAATTTGAACCTCACCAATAGATGAAGTTTAACGTCCTGTCCTCAGTCTCCACCTTCTATCACAATTATAATAAAAACGATTGGAGGTTTGCCATGAAAGCAATATAGTCAGAACATCTCTCTCTCCTCTCTCTCTCTCTCTCTCTCTCTCTCTCTCTCTCTCTCTCTCTCTCTCTTTATATATATATATATATATATATAGTAAAGTCGTCGGGGCGACCTAAAGTCGGTATCAGCCAATCAGCGAGGGAGTCTATCCACTTTTCACTTGTGCTAGACCAAGGAGATTATCTTAGCGTCTGAGGTAGAGCGCCACGCCTACCATCAGCTCCTTACTTTACCGCACAGACCCTCTGCTACTCATACGTTGAGTTGGCGAGGGCCGGTATCGAACTAGGAACCTTGTGGTTTCTAGCCGAACGCTCTACCGACTAAGCTAACCCGGCCCCTTACCAACCCCTCCGCACGTGCATGATGCGACACCAAGTCAATTGCGTAAGCGGAGTTTAACAACTTTGAATTAAAATTTTTCCTTCTCCTAGACTGGTTACCTAGCCAAGGCTAAAGAACCCAGTCTCTCTTACTATTTACCCACAGATGGAGGGAGAGTAGTTAGATGCATACCTTTCCCATGTGTATAAGCAATATTTGAAATGCTAACAGCCTTGTAGGGTAATTGAACTCAGGTCGGCCAATCAATTTCCTACGACTCTGACTATTATATCCATCATATAGGAGGTAGAGCTTGACGTGACCACTGATTCACCTGAAGCAGGGTTTCCAACCACCTGTACATCCCGAGTAATGGCAAAAGTCTAGTGTTACAAGTCGTGAACTGCTCATCTATCAGAATTCCGACTTTAAGATTCACAAGTCACCAACCATATCCAATAGGTGGTCTCTTTGATTGGTGGATGGTAGGTCGGGGGCTTTACCCCTTTGCTAAAGTGCAGTAAGACATATTTCACAACCCCAGGTGGCATAGCGTGTTGTTCGTAGTCTTAGTTTTATTTGGTTTTATTTCTTTGTTATAATGCCATATCATAGCATTCCCAATGGTATTAATCAGAAATTGAACGCAATAGTCTGGCTGGAATTCGAACCCGCTAACTGCGATATTAGAGTCCAGTATGTTAGCCACTATGACACGCGGACTTCTACTTCTGAGACTAATGTGGATAATTTTGTGTTTAGTTGATTCCACATGAGTGCATAATATTTTGAACCTTTCAGAAATATTGATAGCGTATTACATAATTCGTGGGTAGGCCTACGAATTATGTCTGAAAGTGTAGCATGATTTAAATAACGGTATGGTAAATGGACAGTTACCATTACCCGTCGAAAAAGTGATTGACAGACAATTCCCCTTTCTCTGACCTAAACGCCAATTTCTGATTGGCTGAAGGCGTGCGTGTGAAAGGGAACTGACTTAGATTTTGGGCTGTAGCAGAAGGATCAGACGGGAGGTTCGTTTGCTCCGATTATATCAGCTTCTCACCGCACGGTTATAAAACCCTTTTGGTCAAACACATCTTGTAAAATAACCATGGCTTGTTTATTTAGTATTATTTAGATTATTCGGACTATTGTCTTCATCTTCATTGATATCTGTACAACTCTGAAAAATCAATGATTACCTACTGGATGTTTATCCGATTATATATATATATATATATATATATATATATATATATATATATATATATATATATATATATATATATAATCACGTATGTTATGTTCTTGTGAACGTTGTTTGTTTGGTCTTTCGAAGCATTACAAAGACAGAACATCAACCGTTGCTCTATTCCGATATTTTGACCTTCATCCTTTCAAGGTATATCAGACGGTCTTATGGGGCAAAGCGGGCTCGAACCTGTCTCACTTGCAGGATGGTGTAAACGTGTGATCGGGTAGTACTCACTAGGATACTGTTATATATATATATAATTATATATATATATATATATATATATATATATATATATATTAATATAATCAATATCATCCTCTAACATATTCACAATATATATATATATATATATATATATATATTATCCTCTACTGCGTCGTCTCGTGGGGACTTCATTTTACTCACGAATAGACACAGAGACATATGATCAAATTAGAACTCGGACAGGCTAGACTGACGATACCGGAATCTAAGCTCTGTTTATATTGGCTACAAAGAAGCAATGGAATATTTCACTGCCCCTTTTTTTGTTGGTTCCCAAAAACAATGTCGTAAAAGACACAAATAACGATTCATATCTTTTTTATGCAGTCGTAAATTCTATTTACTTTGTTCTTTTGCCTATCATCAATGGCCATCACACATAAATCGCTTTTGATATTTACTAAGTATTTTACGTACAAGATTAAAGGAGGAGAATAGATATAGATATATTTCCGCAGTGATAAAAATATATCTCGCTTTTATAATATTAGCCATCTATTCAGCTCTTTGTAGTTGATATAAATGGCCCAGTGGCCTCAACGGGTTACACTGTGATCTTAAGTTAAAAATGAGGAAACGGTACCAGTTTAAGGAGGATTCTATTAACTGTGTGCAGTTTGAAGAATTTCAAAATGATTGTCGTAAAACATAAAAGACATATTTCGAAATACGATGTATCCATAAAGAAAATCGAATTGAAGTTCTGTTAACGGAAATATTTAGAGTACTAGCAGGACCTGTGGATATACTACGGTTTGATAACTTAATTAGTACATTTTATATGTTTACATAAGAGCTTTATTTCAATATATAAAAATGAAAATAATCTTGATTTCATTCCTTCTCTCACTCATTTTTTATTTTTTCTTCTTTTCATATTTTCATTATGTTCGATTGAAACAGATTATCGTTATTATTTCCACGTTCTTACCCCCTCACTCTATCCTTCCCCTACTCTCCTTCTTTCTTTCTTTCTTTCTTATAGATTTTCTGTGTAGCATGTGCTTTTCCTCTCTTTTCCTTCTTTCTGATAAAACCGGAATGGTCCATTATCTAGCTGAGGTAAGAAAACTCATTTGAAATCTCAGCGTATAAGCAACACCAGATAATCAGAATTTACATTCTTTGCCTTTCATCTTGGACAATTGGAATGATTTTATTTTTAACTAGAGGGTATTTCAAGATGACAATTAAGGAACCCAAGTATTAATACATAGATATTTTTTAAATGTATTAAATTAAATTTGAATTTAAAAGGAAAGTTACCAAACAGAATGAATGATTGATAGATTTTAATGACATTTCAACCAGTATAGGGTTATTTTATGCCCATACTTTAGGGTATCATGTTCGTTGTACATTCATATTGATATTTTTTGTATTGTTGTTTCTGAAGAATTCAACGTTTGTTTGTTTGTTTTTTTGTTTTGTTTTTTCACACACATTTCTATCGAGCACGAATATATTTAAGGATATATATTTGATAACTAAACGGGAACCTAACAGACATTTCCATTGATATTTGCAATGAAGGTTACTCAACAATTCCCAAAGCTCTAGAACTGGAGCCTTTTATTCAGATGCCCTTTCGTCTCATACTCGGGGAACCCCGCTTTTTCTGGTAGGAGAAGTATTATCTCTCTGTAGAATATACAGTCAAATTATTATAAGACTCATCTATAGAGCCATTGGTTTGTAAGGTTTATTCCGAAGTACAGTGTAGGTATTTACCCAACCTATTTGCCACGGCTAAGATGTTACATAATGTCGCAAGTATGGAGCATCCGGCGAGGATCGAAATCGCTATTCAGTATTAATGTATTTGATAAACTAGTTTGCTAGCCATTACTCAACCCGTTTGCTGGGTGTTCCATAAGTGCAATCCTGTGTCACATCTTATCCGTGTCGAACGTGTTGAGTAAATAAATAATAATAATAATAATAATAATAATAATAATAAAATAATAAGAAGAAGAAGAAGAAGAAGAAGAAGAAGAATATCTAATGGAGAAGTTCCAGTTCTGGAGCTCTGGGGAGTGTGGAGTACCTCTTCATGACCATTATTCCCAGGTCCACCCTGATCTGGATTGTTTCTACCAGTTAGGGTTCTTTTTTAAGTTTTAAAAATGTGTTTAAAATTGACTTAAAAAAAGAATTTTCAATGCCCATGAAGAATGAATGAAACAAAATGGCTTCGGCATCAAATAATCCGACAATCTGATAGAAAGCCCTGATTGAGTGTTTTGAAGACGTGGTGAAGTCCATAACGTTACACTTGGTATGGCATCTGGTCAAGGAAAAGGAAAACTCTGTTTTAAAACGCCGCTTAAAAATTGATATTTAGGTAAATACATACACTGGGAACCCTCTTTGGTGTGCAAAGGGTCTTGTCCATGCCCACAGGGGATAAAAATTAGCCCTGTCGCAAAGGTGATGAAGTTGAGCAGAAAAATAGGGGAAAGAACCTGAATAGATGTAGTTCTCTGAATTTTTTAGATGAGGCTGGATAATTCGTATTATTTGGATTATTAGGACTATTGTCCTCATCTTTAATGCTATATGCGGAAACATTATGCAGTTAACAATAAAGATGAGAATTATTATCTGAATAACCCAAATAATATGAATAGATTCATTTGTAGTGAAATCTGAGGACGTGTACATTAATAGAGAAAAGAAAACAATTGATGTTTTCACCAAATACAAACAATTACTAATGAGGAATAATCACATTAGAATACAAAGTTATGATATTAAAAGCCGGAATTTTAATTGTAGATCTACAACGAATAATCAGCAAAATAGTAAAAATTGACCTCTATCATTTCATTGTTTCGGAATTTTACGAAATACACGAAATAATAAACAAACAAACAAACAAACAAACTGAGAGGCATACAAAATAGATAAAGAAAAAACTTACTGTAGCAGTATTAATATATAGGCAAACAAGCAACTAAGAATTCAAACTTTGAAAGAGACTAATAAACAAAGCCAATGAAACAGTCAAATTACTATGAAAACACGTGTTCCATCTTGTTCTCATAGCTCAGAAAAAAATATGTGAGCCGTTTCAAACTCTTTTTACTTTAGACTTCATTATGTTCCTTGGTACATCTTTGCATCCTTTTTCGGGTTTCATGTTTCACCTTTCTATATAGTTTTAATTAAATGTTATCTTGCATAAATTGACTTTTTCTTCCTTACCGAATATTCTGTGTTGGATTACCTAATGCATTAGCTTCGTACAGGACTTAGCTTCGAACTAATTCCCCGCTAATTCTGATATATTTTTACATACAGATAACATATGGAAAACTGAATGATAATCCAAAATCAGGTCTTTGAAAAATTAACATGGTTTTATTTAATATAGATCAGAGAATGCTTCTACCCTAAAAGTGATTTAACTAGTTCATCCGTGCTGTGCACATGCTTCCACTCATAACCAAAACCAATCCAGAAGTAACATGGCGGAAACCCCACATCCGGGTTCCCATCAATTCCCTACTGATCGAAGTGGAGCAACTCTAGTTTTCTTAGGTCTTCCTAACAAATTCTTATATCACTAAGGAGGATTATTTCTTTTTAGATGTATGATATTTTTATGTTATCTCAATTGTAATATTTGTGAGGCCGTTATCAATGACCAACTGTGGAAAATAGACATAAAATTTGAAGTGTTAACCTGGGACCAAGACAACTTTGATAAGTAACTTATAACAATAAATCTACAATGTCTCTGGTGTTCCAGTAGATAAATCACACTGCACCAATAAACAATAACTTTTCAGCTAGTACTGGCATCAAATACATAACATCTTTGAAATCTTGGGATTAATAATTATACTCGATGCACAATATATTCCATGGTATATTCAAAATTGAAATCAGCCCTGTCGGCTGTGGCTTTAGATTACACCGATTGCAACTCTTCAGAGGGGTAAGACCCCAACCCAGTGGGTACACCTGTCGGCCGTGGGTGGTGACCATTGATGCTTAAGGACGGGATCCTGGTGGATGAGTAGTCTATAACAGCAATACCCCACTTAGGCTCTTACTGATCAATCGGCTGGTCACCTCAACCCTAGCACCTATATGATTGTCCTAATTTTATTGCACTTATGGCAAGCCCCAACCCTTTTTATCATAAGCTTAAAGACGGAGGAATAAGATGTCTTGGGAATGACGTTAAACTGTATCTGATGGTAAGGTTCCAGTTCTGGAGGTCTGGGGAATGTGGAGTGTGTCTTTATCACCATTGCTTCCAGGTCTACTCTGACCCGGAGGGGTAGTATCTTTTAGGGTCCCATCTATGGGTTAAATAAATTTATAAAAAAGACTGAGTACGCATCAAGAATGATTTTATTTAAAAAGTTTGTCGGCATTAAATGACCCGCCTATATTGATAAGCCGTAAAACAAAAACAAACAAAATTGACATCTTAAACAACATCCCGCCAATAGAGTGAGACTTAGAATATGTTGACTGTTTCCCCTGATATAAACTGGTATAAACTTCATCTGATGGGAAGCTGTTGTCATGGAGATCTGGAGAATGTGTTGTACATCATCATTGCCATTCCATCCAGGTTCCCTTTGACATGGAATGGTAGTACCTGTTGCGGTAGTATTATAGTGTGTAGAGAAATAACCTACTCGAGTTTAATCATAAGGATCTTCAGATTTTATTGATTAATTACAGTTAATTGCGGAAGTTCATGAACTCGCGCAATTAGCTGTAATTAATCAATATATTGATTAATTCAGTGGATTTAACCCTGAAGATCGTTATGGTGAAACTCGAGTAGGTTATTTCTCTACACACTATAAAACTAAATCCACTCTACTTACGTATTGAGCACTTTATATTTGTTATAACGCTGACTTATCGAGTAACACTTATACCAACCAAATATTGAGACCAACCAAATATTTTACCGGTAAGTCATTCCCTTTTATACACACACACACACACACACACATATATATATATATATATATGAAGGAAGGGTGGATGGGTTTAGGATCCGACGATATGCTGTAGATAGAAGGAAAGTGGTCAAGAAATGATCAACTCAAAACAAGTCGCAGGGTGGTACGTTTCGTCTGTATGCACAGACTTTCTCAGCCGATCTGAGACTTTATTGAGGCAAAGCATACGTTTAAATACATGTGGTGGTGGCGGTGTCGGGGAGGTCATGGGTGTGAGTGTGTAGTGATGTGAGCTAAGGAGGAGCGGGGAGTTTTGGGTAGGATCAGTTGAGATGGAGGGGTAGAGGATGTTTGTTAGAAGTGCTGGGGCGGTGGCAGTGGTTGAAGGGTCAATTAGTGTGGGTGTATATTGATTTATGTGAGTAAAGGGGAGGTCAAGGGGTGAGTGTGTAGTGATGTGAGATAAGGAGGGATTTTTGGTGTGGGCTAAGGAGGAGCGGGGAATTTTGGGTAGGACGGGGTCGCTGGGTCAGTTGAATTTTGGTGTGAGCTAAGGAGGGGCAGGGAATTTTTTGGTGTGAGCTAAGGGGGAGCGGGGAATTTAGGGTAGGATGAGGTCGCTGGGTCAGTTGAGTGGAGGGGTAGAGGATGTTTGTTTGAGGTGCTGGGGAGGTGACAGTGGTTTATAGGTCAATTGGTATAAGTAAATGTTTGTGTGTAGCCGAATATGTTAGAGGGGGAGAAAAGTTCATGTGTGGCTAAGTTATGTTAGAGGCGAAATGTGGGGGATTGTAGTGGGAGATTGTAGTGTTTGTCGATTTTCATTTGTTATCCATTATCATGGAGAGGAAGATTGTTCTCGTGGATTATAGATTGAGCTATTGATTTGTCAAGGTTGAAGAAGCCTTTTCTGGTGTTAATATATTTTTTTTTTTTTACATGAGGTATTAGAGCAGCTTCGCATAGTCGTCTTAAACTTTTTTTGTGTATGCATTTGACGAGTTTTGCCTGGGTGAAGTTGAGAGAGTGGTTGTGTTCTATCATGTGTGTGACTAGAGCATTTAGTTTGTCGTGTATTCTTATTGATCTTTTGTGTTCTCTTAGACGTTGTGAGAGGTCCCGTTGGGTTTCACCTATGTAACATTTGTTGCAGTCTTCGCGGGATGGTGTAGATGCCGGCACTGAGGGTGTTGGGGTATTTGGAGTGTCTATGCGTGTTGAAGAGTTGACGAGGTCTTTGATTGTTTGGGAGGTGGTCTGGATGATCTTTATTCCTAGGTTTGTTAGTTTTTTGTAAAGAGGGATGTTTTGAGTGTGGGTGGGTAGGATTAAGCGTGTGTGGGGAGGTTGGGGAGGTTTTGGTGTGGGACGTGTTTTTTGGTTTAGTTTTCGTGTGTATATCGAGTGCTTTTTTCCTGGCATTTAGGATGAAATATTTAGGGTATTTTAGGGTTTTAAGGGAATCTTCGATGTTTTTGTATTCTTCATTTAAATATTGGGGGCTGCATATTCGTAATGCTCTAGATATAATCCTATTATGAGGCCAGATTTTATTTTGTTGTTGTGATGGGAGTAGTAGTGTATGTAGTCGTTCTTGTTGGTGGGTTTGCGGTGGATTTTGTAGGTGAGTGTGTTTCCGGATTTGATTAGTAGGGTGTCGAGGAAGGGTAAGGAGTTGTTGGACTCTTTTTCGTAGGTGAATTTTATGGAGGGTTCTACGGAGTTCAGTTTGTGGGCGATGTGTTCTATTTTGACCTCCCCTTTACTCACATAAATCAATATACACCCACACTAATTGACCCTTCAACCACTGCCACCGCCCCAGCACTTCTAACAAACATCCTCTACCCTCCATCTCAACTGATCCTACCCAAAACTCCCCGCTCCTCCTTAGCTCACATCACTACACACTCACACCCATGACCTCCCCGACACCGCCACCAACATGTATTTAAACGTATGCTTTGCCTCAATAAAGTCAGATCGGCTGAGAAAGTGTGCATACAGACGAAACCCTGCGACTTGTTTTGAGTTGATCATTTCTTGACCACTTTCCTTCTATCTACAGCATATATGTGTGTGTGTGTGCGTGTGTGTGTGTGTGTGTGTGTGTGTGTGTGTGTCCAACACTTCCCTACGCTTAAAATATAAGACATGGTCCATTTCCTAAGCGGAGTTTAACAGGTTTTAATGAAGTTTTCCATGTCCTCAACCAGTTGCCCAATCAAGCGTAAAGGGTTCGGTCTGACGTACTATTTCTTATTGGAGGAAAAGTAGCTGAACTCATACGTTTCCCCAGGGTATAAGAGCTTTGTGAGTGGCCTAATAGATCTCTTTATAAATATTCTCATTCGATAAGAATTCTTGAAACCATATTACTGCAATCATTTGTAATAATTATATAACTATATATATATATTATATATATATATATATATATATATATATATATATATATATATATATATATATATAATTGTTTTTATTATTCTTACGAGCAAATATATGCACGCTTAGGAAGCAAGGATTTAAGTTTTAATGTAATGAAATATTATATCAAAATAGAAAAATTAATGAAACTAAAGTATGCAGAAAAAAGATTTGAAACAGAGGATAACCCCTCTGTTTCAAATCTTTTTTCTGCATACTTAACCGAAAAACAGAACATCTTTGAAATTAGCTCTTCCATCACTCCCGTATTTCATTGCAGAATTTTCATAATTTAACTAAATATTTAAATCAGAAAGTAAAGAATAAAATTAGTTATTTCTTCTTGTTAATGAATTTCTTAGATTTATCTCCGAGATTTTAGCTAATATTTATTGAAATAAAGCAAAACAAGAAGAAATAAATAGTACCAAGCAGATATTTATTAAAATCATTTTTTAATATCAATATGCAAATTAGCCTTCCCGTTTCTACTGTAAAGCACTATTTTGATTTATATATAAATACAATTGTATGGTATTAATTTTAGGCCAACTGTATTTATAATGTAAAACAATTTTATTAATAATTCTGATTTAAACATAATAAAATCATGTGATTTAGAAAGTGATGTAGTTTCGGTTACAGACAGACAGACACACAATCTCCATTATTTTAATATTATTATTATTATTATTATCATTATCATTATTATTATTATTACTATTGTTGTTGTTGTGGGTGTTGTTGTTATCAGTAATTACTTGAAATCATATAACTCTCAGCAAACAAATTACTACTATTAAAAAAAAATGAATTACTTGAAACCATATAATTATTAGTATTTGATAGGAAGACTTGAAACCATAGAACTGCATGCAAATTATCTGTATCTGATAGGAAACACTGATATAATATAACTGTGTGCTAAAAACATTACCGTAACAACGACTCTGAAAATGTAAATATACATTGAAATATAGGTAGACTCTAGGTTTAAAATAATCTAAGACGGTTTGAAATAGCATTAAAATCAATCAAGGAATCAAGCATTAAATCAATTTAACCATTACATTTCGGACAATGCATTCTACGTTTTATCGGACGTTGGAATTATCAGTTGTCTTGAATTACAAGTGGTTTATTTTAAATATTTACCACTGGGGCTGGTGAACAAACGAGATATATATATATATATATATATATATATATATATATAGTCATCCACAGATATGTTTCGACTTATCAAGTCTCTTCAGTGTGGCTAGATATTTTGTGATCTACCTACAGCCGGGATAGAACTCCGATCGATTCAGCAGCAGTCGGTCAGCTTAACCGCTCGGCCATATCGTCACCCACAGAATGCGAAGAGGATTTTAACTGTTTTGATACACGAATATGTATGCATGTAAAGGCCGCCATAGAGTGCTCCATCCATATCATAGGAGAGCGTTGCTCTCTCTCTATATATATATATTTACCAACCTTTTCGCACGGGTAGCTTTTGGCACATGGTCAATTTCTTAAACAGAGGTTAACAGGTTTGGATTCAGAGTTTTAATTCTGTTAAATTGGTTGCATAACCAAGGTTAAAGTCTCCAGTCTGTCCTAGTATTTACCCATAGGGAGTAGGTTCGACACGGGTCGATTCCTTCAGTGTGATTTACCAGATTTCAGTTCAGAGTTTTCCTTTTCCTAAACTGGCTTCTCAACAATATTAACGAGCTTAGACTGTCCTTACCTGGAGGGAAAAGGATATTAAGCTATGTGAAATGAATCCAAAATTTGAATTCCATTTCCTACGACGGTAACACAACATGCACCTCCACTGGAATTCAAGATACCTTATTGATGTGCTATGTTTATATTGGGGTTTGCTTATATTATTCTTATTTTAGTTGTGTATTTTCCTATGTTCTTGTAGCCATGTCATGTATATGTAAAGGATATGCAATAGTAGCCCACATTTCGGTTAACGGATCAAAATTCCACCATTGTATGTCACCCCACCGAAAGAAAAAAAATACAAAAAGTCAGGGAGTTAACCGATTCCAATGAAATTTTCAGTAGTGATATATATTGATACCATGTATCTTTGAGAATCCGTATTATGCCTCAAAGATACGTGGTTCAAATTTAACTGGCCTGAAAAAATCTAAAAGTTTTTAAATAAAATAACTGATGTATTATACTTTTTATTTACTAATATATCAACACTGCAAATTTCATTAAATTTGGTTAATTCACTGATTTTTTGTATTTTCTTAATTTTGGCGGAGGGACATACGATTGTGGAATTTAGGCCCGTTAAGTTCGATTTAACCCACATTTCTATAACAACTCGGTCCAGTTATACTTTATATATATATATAATATATATATATATATATATATATATATATAAAATACTTTAAAAATGCATTTCTGTTGATTTGTTCATTCTTGTAAATGCCAAGATCGGTCATGGATGTTTCTTTAAATAAAATATTGCTATTTTCAGAACTTTTGTAGGGACAAAAGAATTATGTTTCAGAGAAACACATTACAATGAATTCTACAGACATGCTTATGCGAAAACCACTTTAATATTTCATCATCATCATCATCATCATCATCATGTCACGCTAGTAGCAGGGATTTTCACGACAATCTCTCGTCAATCATCCAACTCATTGACCTCGAGAGGTCCTCAGCACAGCATCCAATATCTACCCATAGCTGGTCAATGTCCGCCTTTGCTGGGCGGCCATCATTGGCGAACTCGTTTGCTGGCTTCCACAGGAGAATGTTCCTTATGAGTTCGTCCTTGCTTCTGAAGCAGTGTCCAGCATGTCTTTTTCGTTTTAATCCGATGGTTTGTGTGATAGGGGCAAGTGGCTGAACAGCTGCTTTCTTGTTTAAGATGGCACGCAGACGAAGGCTTGGGAGAAATGAGATACTACAGTGGTTCACTTTACTAATGATAGGAACTTGAATTTGTTGTCTTTTTAAATTTAGATCTTTATTTCATTACGACCCTAATGAGGCTCAGAGCAAGAATCCGCCAAGAAAGACACAACTTGCCAATGTCCTTCTACATTACAATGCTCGACCACATAGAAGCATCAAGGCAAGGACGAAAATCACCGCATTCGGGTGGACAACTTCACCGCATCCTCCATACTCACCAGATTTAGCTCTTTCAGACTATCATCTCTTCAAAAGAGGATTTGAGAGGCAAACATTATTCCAGCGACGAGGAAGGGAAATTTGCAGTGAAGAAGTAGCTCAACAGTCAACAGAATTTTACGAGACAGGAATACATGTTCTAATTTGAAGGTGGAACGTTGCCATTGAGAGAAACAGTGACTATGTGGATAAGTAGGAATGTAATCCCCAGAGAACCAGCTTCGCTTTGATGTATGATACATGTCCCTGTGTTGCTAATGATACCTTATACATGGTGTGTCATAAAAGTGCCGAGTTTGAAGCTGTATTTATCAAGATAGAGATATAAACAATGAATGTCAACTATAATATTGTATCATAAATGTGTAGCGTTATGGGTTAGACAATCGTCTGCTTGGTTTCTGGATGCAGCTGCTTAGATCAATTTTGTAGCCGGACACAGAATCAGATGAAATGATCGACATCGTCTAGAAAACACACGTGGGATGAAAAGATTGCAGACGAAAATTACAGTGAATATCGTTATATTATCACCAACATCTCCGATTTAACACAAACAAGAGATAAGGTGAATTTTCTTAACAGAGAATCTGGTTAATAGTGTAACGACTGTTTGCCGGATGAAAATACGTATTGCTTTTATGTGAGTTTCGTCCGCCTTGTTTATTTTTTTTATTTTTCAGATTGTCAAAAGGCTCATTAATGAAGAGTAGGTTCCATTTGACCTAGTGGCAGCAACTTTCACTCGACTTCATGTGTTGAAGCCGATGCCTCATATATACTTACAAATGTGCGATGTGCTATATTTTAGCATGTAAAGTGAACATTACTCAGATTAAATTAACATTTTAATAATAAACAATATATTTAGTATATTTATTTTGAAAAAGACAAACATTGTGTACTTTTGATTATCAATTTGGCCATATTTCAAGTTTCATAGTTAATTTCCACAAAATCAACAACTGTGTTTACCGATATTTTAGGATCCGCGCCAAATGCAATCATATGTATGTTATTATTTAATTGCATGTTTTACTGGCATTCCTTAAGTTTACAATTATATGTCTGTCTGTCTGTCTGTTTGTTTGTTTGTTTGGTTACACGGCCTGTCAACTGTTATTGATAAACTTATGCTTAAATTGTATATGTTGTTACTTGTTTGATAATAGAATAGTTAATTATGTTTTGAGACTTTTCATGGATTTTCTATTGAATAGTTAGAATGTTTGTTGGTATTCTTTTTTCAAAGAGGACTTTCCTTGTAGTTGCTGGTTTTAATAGGGTGATTTTATGATTTATGTTCTATGGTTTATCATATTCATTTATCTATCATATTTATTTATTCCCGTTTAGCTCCATCGGTAGATATTTTTCTATGAACTACTACATATGGACACACCAGTGTTGGCTGAACATGAAAGATTACATTTATCAGCTCTCTGCGAAAAATGGGGACCATGCTGAGGTATTACCATATTCATTGGCTGATAGGAATAGATGGCAAGAGCGCAAGGGTTCCACACTGCAAGCACACCTTGAAGATGGCTACAAGCGAAAATAGGAATTTGGAAATGTTTTCTTAAGCTCGTGACTAATGATTTCTGATTTTGAAACTTCAGGCCATTATTGGTTTAGTTTCTTTGTGTACTGGCATATCAACCTTTGTGGGTTATTCAATACTAAAACCATCATTGTAGAAAAAATAGTGATTGTGGGGTTCATATCTTTCCCAAAGGTATTAGTCCGAAAATTGTAAGACTGGACTTCGAACTTGCTTGCTCTAATTTCGCAGTCCAGCACATTAACCTCTAAGCCACGCAGGGTATCCGGCAGGCCATATTGAATCATTTCATTTTGAAGAAAACAGAATTCACACTAAAAAGATAGTCAAGAGGCAAATGATATGCTGCAGCAATTATAACTGAAGCAGACTACGCATATGATCTAACGCTTTCCGCAAATACACCTGCCTAAGTTGAATCACAACATGCATAGTCTGGAGAAAGCAACAAGAGGTACTGACCTCTACATGAACATAGATAAGACAGAGTTAACGCATTTTAAAGAAAGTAGTGACATACCCATGCTGGATGACACACACCGAGTTAGCAATATCTCATCTATAGAAAGCGATGTCAATATACGTATAGAAAAGACATGGACTGTCATTGAGAGATTTTTGATCATATGTAAATCTGGTCTCTCTGAACAGATAAAGTGATAGTTCTTCCTACCTGTATATGTATCAGTGCTATTTGTAGCTGCACCCCTTGGACTTAACTACACGATGATTCTCCGAGATGTCTTGAACAAATCAAGGAAACAACATCCCTAAAAATTAGCTGCATGGCCACTTACCTGCTATCCCACAAACCATCCAAGTAGGACGAACAAGATTGGATACTCCAGAAAAACTCATTTCCTGTTCTTCTGTGAATACCTACTAATGAACACAGCATTGTTAGCCGATTAATATACATTTATATTCAACAGCTTTTTCGGGCATTGAAAACCATGCTCAGAAGTTGCCAGGGGTGCTGATAGGTTGGGACGGGTGACAAGAGAGAGAGAGAGAGAGAGAGAGAGAGAGAGAGAGAGAGAGAGAGAGAGAGAGAGAGTGTGTGTGTGTGTGTGTGTGTGTGTGTGTGTGTGCGTGTGTGTGTGTGCGTGCGTGCATGCGTGTGTGCGTGTGTGTTTCAGAGAGAGAAAGATAGAAGAGACATTAGAATCCTTGCTGTCTATACGACTTAATGATGATAATGATTCTCTCTCTCTCTCTCTCTCTCTCTCTCTCTCTCTCTCTCTCTCTCTCTCTCTCTCTCTCTCTCTCTCTCTCTTGCAAATTGATTTGTAATATAGTTTGCTATATTTCTAAATAATGATTGCTCAATATCAGTGGTAGAGCTCTTCGACTGATGATCACATAGGCAATAAACCAACAGTCACTAAGAGCCATTTAAGTACGCTATCCTATCACTCTACATGGAATGTCATGTTTTAACGAGTTCTTCCATATTTTCCACTATCAACATGAGATTTATATGCATAGCACCCGACTTTTTTCAAATTCGTAAATTTTCCTCACAAAATATAAATTCATTTATCAAAATAACAATATAAAAAAAGAAAAGAAAACGAATTAAGACGTAAATTAATTTACTTACTGCAAAACAAAATAAAACAAAAAAATCCTTGCCATTCAATTTTCGAATTTTAAATAGTAATATTAAATCATTCTATTCTATGCAACACGATTGATAAAATGGTCCTGGGGTTTGGTGCGTTGGATTACAAGATTCGTGAAATTTATCAGACACTGTCGGCTTTGAATATAATGCAGGTAGTTCTACAAACCATTGTTTTATACAAATCACAGTAATTTTTGAAAGTAGGTGATTGTACTAATAAATCTGTGATATTCACAACTTGAACTTTCAAAACCAACAAAACTATTGGATAAGTTGATATTTCAATGATATGACATATTTATTAACAGAATCATGCAGTGTGCGTAAGAAATACTTCACTGATTTTACAGTAAATTTGGTAGCTACAGGATACGGAAAAAAAACCCTCCCACGTTTTGAACTGTTACATGTGATACAAGTGATCTTAGGTAGGTGGCAACGGTAGCTCCGTCTAGCTAATGTCTTATCATTTTGTAAACAGATAAGACCTCTTACGACCATGGCTCGTACTAGAGCACACCGAGCGTTTGCTGTCTAGTTTTATTATTTATTTTTAATAATGCTGAATCCATAATTGCTATACAGAGAGCTTTACGGGCTCATTTCAAGTGATGTCTGAATGATACTGTTCTGTATATATTTTTCAACCCATAGGAATATCGACTTTCGATCGGGAACAACATCATTCGTGCGTAACATGAAATGTGTATGAAATGCTCTCTGTATCAATTACAAATTCTCCCGATTTAAAATCGTTTCCACATCAAATACAAACTGTGCACCAGTCCAAGACATGATCATAACCGATCGTATCAGAAATAAAAGTGTAAACACTATAGCTAGATACATCTCCCATGATCACTTACCTAAGTTTATACAGGTGACAGTTTAAATTGTATTTTGATAAATAAATATACATTATCTCTAGACAGCTGTCCATTGTCTACCTTCTGCTTGAGAGCTGTCCACTGCCCATCTCTTAATAGGGAGTTGTAAAAATGTCTCCCCCGTTGTAAACATGTGTCCATTGCCTGTCTCATAGTAGAGAGTTATCCACAGCCTGTCACTTGAAAAACAATTGTTCACTATCTCTTGATATCTTTTCATTTTCTACCTGATGCTATATATATATATATATATAATATATATATATATATATATATTGTTTGAAATATGCTAGACTTAGCGCAGGATGGCGTCGTCAGTTATATTAATGTGCTGGCTTCATAGGGGGGTTTCGGGTCTTCCAACATAATACCCCCTCAGCCAGCCAGACCCCGTTGGAGACGATCAAACTCCAACACGCCACCCTTGTGCAACGCCAACAAAAAAAAAACTTAGAATACGTCAACGCGATCCTCGAACTCTTTATATCTGAATGGCCAATTCTACAGCAAATCATTGATAAGAGTAGTTGTTATAAACAGGATTGCGCGACTTAGACATTTTCTTTTTAATAAATGCATTGGTATGGCTAGGATGTTACTAAGAGAAAAACGCGTTGGATATATGAGACTGAAAGCAATGTAAGTCGTAACAATTGAGAAAGTCTTCCCCCCCCCTCTGGTAGCAATATGCAAATTACTCCATATTCAATTTGGTCGAAATTTAATACGGATTTTAATATATATATATATATTATATTATTATATATAATAGTAACTCTCTCTCTCTCTCTCTCTCTCTCTCTCTCTCTCTCTCTCTCTCTCTCTCTCTCTCTGTGTGTGTGTGTGTGTGTGTCTCTATTGACAGATGTCCACTATTTATTATTGCCATACTGTCTGTATCTGTATAGGCAACTTTCAAATATCAGTATAAGAGTGATTATGACGCACTAACAGAAATATATTAATCTTGATTAATTGAAAATGATGAGAAAAATGATTTGTGGTTACTCTCTATTTGAAATACCTCCATATGTCAATACTAGCATCACAAATCCGTTTTCATTATCATTTGAAAAAATAAAAAAAACGAAAATAATTAAAGTTTCAAAGTAGATAATTACTGTTTACTTCACAGACGGTCTTCCTGTTGGTATGTGTCACCCGAAGCGAACAATAGAATATATTCAGAAGCAAAATGAAGTTCGCGCTGTATAAGTGCCGGATTACAATTCCAAATGTAGAGGGACAATAATTTTATCAATTATCAGAATAGGTATACTCACATAGGGTAAGCCTATGAAATCATTAGAGTAATTAACGTAACGCGGTAATAAGATCTCATCTACACACATCTGTGAGTATATTAAAAGTACATGTATTGATACAATGTTTAAAGTACCTGCATCGATATAATGCTTGATGTATGTGAAGGGATATGTTTTGGATTATTTTTGTATATAAGGTGTGCTGCACCACACCACTTGACTTTATAGAGTAAGCGAGGTCACGTGGTTTAAACCTCAGCCAATCAACAGCCAGAATACGTGGCTGGTTACCTACATAATCAATGATACTGAGAGACGTCCATTTACAATCATTGACGAAGGACTTGCATGACTGAAGAGCACCAAGGAACAACCAAAGCATTCTTTACCAAGGATCGCGCTCTGTTTAATACAAAGGATTTCCTCAGGACAATCGCTCTTTCTTGAAGCCTAAAGTATGCATAGAAAAATCGTAACAGTAGAATGCTTAACGTATGGGTGATAATGTAATACTTTAAGTACATGCATCGGAATAATACTTAAAACAAATTCAACGCTATAATGCTTACAGTGGGAAGCGCGTGGTGAAATGGTTAAAGTCATTGGAAATGGACTCGTCGCCCCGAGTTCAAATCCTGGATATGGTAATTGCATTTCACTTAGCGCTAATACCCTTGGGAAAGGTATGAATCTTACCCTCCCTTCAGCTATGGATAAATAGTAGGGCAGACTGGGCTCTTTAACCTTGGTTAGGTAACCGGTCTAAGAGAAGTAAAACTCTGAATACAAACCTGTTGAACTCCGCTTAATAAATTGACCTTGTGTCACATCCTGCTCGTGCGGAGGGGTTGGTAAATGTATATATACAATGCTTAGAGTGCGTCATCATCATCATCATCATCATCATGTCGCGCCGGCAACACGGATATTCATTGCAATCACTCGCGAACGCTTCCTAACATTCATTGCTCCAGTGCGGCATCCAGTATCCGCGCAGAACTGGTAAATGTATACCTTTGCTGGACGGCCCACTGTGATGACTTCCACAGAAGAACGTTACTTATAAGTTCATCCTTACTTCTCCAGCAGTGTCCGGCGTGTTTTGTTTGCCTTACTTGGATGGTTTTGTGTAATATGGGACAGGTGGCTGTACAGCTATTTTCTCGTGGCGTGTTGTTTCTACATCTTGTTTAAGATTGCACGCAGCATTCTTGTGCAGCTACCGTTTAGTTTATTCTCCAGTCGCTTCGACAGGGTTCTAACCCTAACCATAACCCCTTACCCTAACCCCTAACAAACAACCGGATATCGACGGTGTAAAGGAAAAAACATGTCCTTTCTTAATCGAGATCAAAATGGGGTGCCTAAAGGTAATATGGTCCAAATTTTCTACTAAACAACATAGTTATTCATAGATATTACAGTATAATTTCAGGCCTCTGTTGGATTTAGCCATGTTTTATTTAAACAAATTGATAATATCAAAAATACGATGGGAAAACTTCAAAAAGCAAAACCTGTAGATTGAACTTAACGTTGGATCAAAGTTTTAAATTTAGTCAAAATTGAAATAATTGTCCTTGAAAGTAATGCAATCATCGTGGAAGATGAAAGGAAGCCTTCGTCTTGTTTTTTTTTTTTTTTTAGACAGCCAAGATGTACGCAATCTATTCGTGATGAATTTCGATAGATTAATATATGTTTTAAACGCAGTAATGATTTGGCAATATTCCCGAAGCTTTATTAGATACACGGTGTTTAAAAATAAATGAGGAAAATTACGGGTTCTTAGATGATATAATATGGTTGTGTATTTTGAGGAAACTCCTGCCGCAATGTCACTCCAAATATAATTTAGATGACAACTCAAACCCTCTACGATGGAAAAGCCGGGTAAGAGTATCGTAAACACAATACAAAATTCATATTCATTTCTAGACTAATCTATTTTTGGTTCGACCGTGTAATCAGGTTGCATCAATTACTAGGAATTATTTCAAGGTGTCAATTCAATTTTACAGCCTCTAAAGAAATAAATAATATAGTGAATTGGCTTAATTATTCTCATAGTTTCTCTCACAAACGCCTTGTGTTGATTATGGAAGTATTATGGAGGGGGAGCTTGACGCAGAGAATCAGTAGGTAGATCATATATAATTATTCACAAATCTTTATTAATTATGCCACAGTTTTCTCCCTTTCAATAGTGCAACTGTTCTTCTTTAGAATAGTAAAAAAAAAACAGACCTTGGTTTATCTTGGAAGAATGGTCATTTATTAGTTTTTTTCATTCTTTTTCCATCCTATTTTCCTGTTGTCGGTAAATAACAAGTAAGAAAGCTAAAATTGTAATTAATGATCGAATTTGAACTCATTAACCTTGTACTAATGACTCGATTCGCATATGTGCGTTTCCTTTTACATTTTTATTTTAAATTGGAGTCTTTTTTGGGGGTGGATAACTTGATAGAGTTCATTGAGTATTAATTAAGCTGGTCAGATTTGTTTTTTATCTTTTATCGTTGCTGTTTTGGGCCAATCAGTTAAGACGAATAAATGTCGCAGACATCCATTACCAACAGAAAAGGGTTGAGTTATGGATGATGGGAAAATAACAGTAAGGATAATGTCAGTGATTTAGATAATTGTCATTTAGTAGAGAAATCTTATTCCCATTAAGGATATATGTATCGTAATTTAGGCTAAACCTCTTAGAGAATCATTTACGGTTGACATCTCACAAATATTAACTCTATTCTACATATTGTCACGATTCTGGATTTCTTCTATTATATAATTAGAAAAGTCTAGCTAAAGTAAGAGTCTTTACTAAATCTGTCGGGGGGGGACTAAAGTCGATATCATCCAGACAGGGAGTCTATCCCCTTTTCATTAGCGCTAAATAAGAAAACAATACTTGTATCGAAGCTGATTATAATGACAGAAAAATATATGAAAACTCTCCAACGGTCTTTTAAAATATCACCGAGATGCATCAAAGGAAGACCATTGGTGATGTTACACCAGTATCCTTACAGATTTCGAGTTTCACAACATTATATCTGTTCCACCGGTAAATCTGACATGATATTAGGCCGCCTCCTTTCCAGATTCGCTCTGTGTATTTTACGTATAGATCATAAATTATATATTGGCCCAGGGATACGTAACAGCCAGGCAGAGACTTGTTCGCTACTTGTATACAATTGGAAACTTGAAGGAAATACTTAACTAAAAGTTAGCCTTTAAACATTTACGCTCTTTATTAAATTTCGGAGAGCGTCGCCAGTAATGACAGTCCTTGGTTCCTCGGGGAGTTTCGGGTCTTACATCATACTCCCCTCAACATGTAGACCCTATCAGAGATGAAACTCTGAACCACCCTATAATTTTCTACTATTATTATTTCATTTCATATCTAAAATGATATTAAATAGAATACATTGAGTACATGAACAAAACCCTGGCCGAAACACATGTTGGTAATTATTCACCCTTTCAACATATTGTCGGGTTCATTTCCATTTTTCAACTGATATA
>CM042138.1:2967376-2974876 GCA_023376005.1 Doryteuthis pealeii | reverse complement strand
ATATATATATATATATGTGTGTGTGTGTGTGTGTGTGTGTGTGTGTGTGTAAATATCGATACTATAGTTTTCATAAGTAAAAAGTGAGCAATGTCATTCATAGCACATTGATAGAGCTTTCATTTATCAAACGCCGTCAACTTCATAACTACAATATCTTAATTACCCTACCACTCTCTCTCTCTCTCTCTATATATATATATATATATATATATATATATATATATATATATATATAACTTCGGATTGCGTGGTTACTGACATTTTTGTCAATGCGACGTTTCAAAACACACCAGCTGTTTTGAAAAATCGCATAGACGAGAAACGGTCAGTAACCAAGCTCCGTTGACTCCCGATCCACACTATCCTCAATTAATAATAAAAGCTGGGTTTAGTAGGTTTGAATTCAGAGTTTCCTTCTCCTTGGCTGGTTACTTGATGGCTGATGCATCTTTCTTGTCATTGGTCACGACAACTATGTTAGAGATTTATATTAATTAAATGCAAAAATAATTAAGTTCATGCCCAGATTTTAAATTGATATTGTAATTTAGACCATATGACCTTTAGGCACCCCTTTTGCGATCTCGATTCATAAGTAATTTTTTTTCATTTACACCGACAACATCCGGTTGTTTGTTTGGAGTTAGGTTTGGGGTTTAGGGTTAGGGGTTAGTTTTATAATTAAAAAAAACTCTAAACGTCGTCTGTTAACAAACAACCGTATGTTGATGGTGCAAATGAAACAAAAAATGTACTTATTATACGAGATCGCAAAAGGAGTGCCTAAAGGTCATATGGTCCTGTAATTTGCATAAAATGTAATAAATATTTACGGACTATATGACCTTTAGGCACCCCTTCCGCGATCTCGACTCACAAGGACACTTTTCTCATTTACACCGTCAAAATCCGGTTGTTTGTTAGGGGTTAGGGTTAGGGCTAGGGGTTAGGATTAGGGGTTAGTTTTATAAAAAAAATTTTAAATCTAAAAATCGTCTGTTAATTAACCGGATTCTGACGGTGTAAATGGAAAAATGTCCCCACGAATCGAGATCGTAAAAGGGGTGCCTAAATGTCACATGGTTCATATTTACAACTAATTAGATCATATTACCAAATAAGCTCTGTATATGACATTACATCTGACAATTAAAAAAATATCATAGCTATTTAGCCAATAAACACTAAATAGAAAAAACATGATAGAGAATAAGAATATTTCTATTTATTTTTACATTAGATGAAAAGCTAAAATAACATGTAGGAAAGCTATGGGTGAGGAAGGAATTTCAAAATTAAACTTCCTTGGTATTTTTTGGAGGCCTGGGTCATGTGGTACTAAAATATTTTAAGAGCCAAATCTGCCCTACTGTTTAGCCATAGCTGGAGGGGGAGTATCATGCATACCTTTTGCTATGTGAAATACAGTCTCGGTGTAACGTTGTGGGTTTTTCACGTTACCAAATCGCATATATGTCACGTAGCGCCTTTTCTTTCACGGCACTAATTCGTATAAGTTATGTGGCCGTCGTCTTTCTCATAGGGTGTGGAAACTTTTTGGAGTTGTCTACAACTCCACAGAATCTAGTAGTTCTTTGGTCAGTAAGTGGACGAGTATCAACCGAGTATCAACTTACACAGGCTGCGTGCTTTTCGTTACGGCCAATTTGACTTGTTGACAAGTATATACCCCCTTAGTATCAGTCAAGTGCCTGTTCACATTTGTTTGTTCACTGGCTTTCATTCATAAATTCCCGTACGATTTATTCGGCGTGTAGTAAATAATGATGAGAACAGTACCTCTTGCTTTTCATCAATTTATTCTCCTAATGCAAGTTATTGAGAGAGAGAGAGATAGTCGGCTTCCTTAAATATGTTTTTTTTGTAATGTCCTTAACTTCGTTCCAACGGTCAGTACCAATTATCAGGTTTCATTAGTAGGTATGTTTTTACTTCGTGCAGTGTAAAATATTACATCTCAGGTTTCACACATAGCGACACCATATCTCCATTCCAGGACCCCAGTCGCTCGCTTCTCACCAGCTCGGTCAAACCAAACTCAAATGACCTTACTCTCTCGGTCTCCAGGACTTCATTAGTCCCTCGGTCCCCCGGAACTCAACTGATTCAAAATCTAAGTTTTACTCATTATATATAAAATCTGACGATCTTTCTAGAATCTCCTAGAATCTTTCGAAGATTCTAATTGTTCTACCAAAATATACGTGTCACTTAAGAGGTCAACGGGTCAACCATCCTTTCTTCTGACAAACCGATTAAACTAAATTTTACTAGCATAATCCCAGACTTAATGGCTCCGAATAGACTCAAAAGTGCTGACGACTTTTACATTGCTTGCCCACTCCCGTAAGGTCTGAGAATCATGCTACATTCTATTGAGGTTTCTCCGTGTCTGGCACAAGGCCATAAATATAGGTGTTCCAGGGTCCATTATGCTACATCGGTCAGGATTTGAACCTCAGTCGACAACTCTAACCACGCACCTCCGTCGTATATATATATATATATATATATATATATATATATATATATATATATATATATATTTACCAACCCCTCCGCACGTGCAGGATGTGACACAAGGTCAATTTCTTAAGCGGAGTACAACAGGTTTGAATTCAGAGTTTTCTTTTTCCTAGACCGGTTGCCTAACCAAGGTTAAAGAGCCCAGTCTGCCCTACTATTTACCCATAGCTGGAAGGAGAGTAGGATTCATACCTTTCCCAAGAGTATTAGCGCTAAGTGAAATGCAATTACCACGTCCAGGATTTGAACTCGGGGCGACGAGTCCATTTCCCATGACTTTAACCATTACACCCCGCGCTTCCTCCGTCATATATATAAGGACACAGATGAAGCGAGTATTTTTTTCTGTTTCGTACATATGTTCTCTTTCTGTATATATCTCCATGTCTATACACTTGTAATTAAATACTAAAAATAACACGAGCAAATATAATAGTGTGTCCATAAATATGCACATATTTTGCAACTGGTTTCATTCAACACTAAATTAATAAACAGCATCTCATTCGGCGATTTCAGCAAATTTAATATAAATTAGCATCCAAAAAACTGTTTCTATCATGAATCATTTTGTATCGATTCCAACTGAAATATACAGGTAGGCGTTCTCTCTCAACTGAATCAGATTCTCTCCATCCAAAGTTGAATGTATCCATGTAATTATCACGGCGTCATTTCTTATAAATAACATATTATCATTAAAATTGTAACATAGAAATATATTTATGTATATACAAAAAGGTGGAGTGTGTTACACACATACCTGTACAATAAGTCACAAAGGATATAAAGGATTTACATATAGATATACACATGTATCAAAATCATGTTATATAAAAGAAAAAAAAATTCATACATATGTATGTGTGTATATATATATGAGTGTATGTGCGTGTATGGGTGCGGCGCAGGCATGTATATATATATATATATATATATATATATATATATATATATTAATTATATGTATGTGAGTGTATGTGTGTGGGGGGTGTTATAGAAAATACGGTTGACATATTCGTAAATAGTTGAGAAACTGTCAGTAACCAGGCGCCATTGATCCATGTCCCAATGTTCGTTGGGTCTCCTTCAATGGACACTCTATGACTGGCCGTCCAACAAAACTTATATTCATAGGCTACATGCAGCCACTTGGCACCTTTGAGAGCGATGGTCGATACTCTCTTGGCAGAAAGAGGGAGAAATATATATATATATATATATATATGTGTGTTGTGTGTGTGTGTGTGTGTGTGTGTGTGTTACAACATACATATAGTGATGATTCAATATAATTATGTCATATTAAATGTGGTAAATCAAATTCGACAACCATTCCCTGTTCTCTCTCTCTCTCTCTCTCTCTTCTCTCTCTCTCTCTCTCTCTCTTACTCTCTCTATCTGTATATATAAATATGTATATATATATATATATATATATATTATATATATGTGTGTGTGTGTGTGTGTGTGTAATTTGAAAAATGGAAGTGAAGCCGACAATATGTTGGAAAAATAAATAGATATTAGAAGGAAATATCCATTCAACATTTTTCCTTTATTTATCTATTGTTTCAACAACACACACACACACACACACACACACACACACAGTAACATACTGGTTACCTATCCAAGGTTAAAGAGACCAGTCTCCCCTAACATTTTACCCATAGCTGGAAGCAGAATATATGGATTCATACCTTTTCAAAGAGTATTAGCGATATGTGAAATGCAAACAGCCTTGTCTAGGATTTGAACTCAGGTCGAGGATTCCATGTCCTTCGATTCTAAGCATCATGCCACGCACTATCCTAATGGTACAAGTGAACTATTCTATCTTGAAAGACAGGAATTTAAAATACAATTTATATTCAGTTATAAAATGTTGGTTGACTGTTGATTGAATGGTTGTTTTGTTTAAAGGCACATTAACCATTCTCAGGTCATTTAATGACGAATCATGTCCCTTTTAATAAACAAAAGATTCACGTTACTTACAGTACCTTTTGTTGCTTAGATGGTCGACCAAATTAAGTATTTAACAAGCTAATCGAGTCTTAAATTTGGTGATTTATTAATGATTTAATTAATTAAATAAAAAAATTGTCTATCTATATAAAACTATGGAATTTATTCTTCCTTATTTTACACAACCGCCACACTTCGGAGAATGAAGATATAAATTATACTTTTATATATAAGTATTCGACGTCTTTTATCAGATTCAAAGTCTACCTGCAGTATCATTATCATCATCATGTCACGCTGTTAGTACGGATATCCATGAGAATCTTTCACCAACGGTCCCTATCACTTATTGTTATCGGGTTGTCCTATGCGCTGCCTCCAGTATCCGGGCAGGGCTGGTCAATGTAAGTTTTTGCTGGAAAACCTAAACTGGCGTGCCCATGTGCTGGCTTCCATAAGAGAAGGTCATTTTCTTCTCCAGCAATACCCAGTATGTCTTCCTCGTCTTACCATGATGGTTTGTGAGATAAGAGGTAAGTGGCCGTACAGCTGTTTTCTCGCGAGTGTTGTTTTCACATTTGTTTAAGATTGAACGCAGCATTTTTGTTCGGCTCCAATCTAGCTTATTCTCTACGCGCTTCGTTAGGGTCCAAATGATGCAGCCGTACACATCATCTAATTGAGAACACAATTCTAAATGACAATAGTTATTTCTCGAACGGAAAGTTTACAGACAACAATAATAATCATACTATAAGTCAACAACTGCAATGTCAGTTGGGCTTAGAATACGGTTGTATAACCTGCAGATGCGGTAGAACCAGGGGTGCTAGGTATGGCACTGAACTGTGTCCAGAGATAACGATTCAGTTCTGGATCTGTGTGGAGAATACCTTCATTGCCATTACTCCCAGGTATACTCTGATTCTGATTACTTGTACCTGTTACGGTCCCATCTATGTGCCAAATAGATTTATTTGAAAATTATTTGTATGAGATAGGAATATTTGATATCGAAAACGTATTTTGAAAAGTTAAAACACAAGAAATGTAGATATAAATGCACAATATATGTAATTCCCTAATCTCTTGGCATAAAATAACCAATGTGGATTTGACATGTGGGGATTAATATATAATAATTTTTTTTTTTAAGCAACAAACTCCCATTGGCCTTCACCGAAAGAACCCTCCGCGCATGTGCGAGAAAAGGTACATACTTCCAAACCCCCAAGAGAATATTTCTGCCATTCTAGTTCATGCCGTAACTGGGTCTAGTCGCTCCTACTGGCCAGGGAGATATTCCCGTGTCACAGGTGACTATGACCGTTTTCAGCGCGTCCAAGAAATGAGATGGGGTTAAAAACAAAACCCGTAAGAACATGCAACAAGAGTATCCAGCTACCTTTAAACCATTCAAACACCAAAACCTCTTTCTACCCTATAGACATGCCGTTAAATATAATCAATAAATAACACAATTCACTATTTTTATCGGTATGTTCTCTACAGGAGTTGATTTAGTACACAATATACATTAACAAATTTAAGGTACGCTAATCTGCATACATTCATATTAGGAAGCATAGTCATAAACCAGTCAGATATCCACCAATAGAACAAATGATTCCACACTTTTAGAGATGACGTAATTATTCGCAAAAGAACAAATTATGCAAGTATGGATGAGCATTGGCATTAAAATAATTTAAAAATAAAACGGGTGTTTCTTCACGCCAATGGATGATTCAATTATTGCCCTGTAAATCCAGAGTACTTGGAAGAATATGGAAATTAATCAGAGAGAAACGAGGCAAAAACTTCAATTAAGAAAGCGGATAATTCAATTTGTTATCAATAAACATCTCGCCTGCTACCTCGATCTGGCATTGCCTTGCAGACTAAGCACCAAGCAAAAAGGAAAGAATATTAACAATGGCGACAGCAAAACAAAATTAGTTAAGAAAATTAGATAATAAATATAAAAGAGACAGGAAGACTAACGATTTATTCATGAAGCGCTATGTGGGGAAAAAAGAACTTTGATTGGAGGTTTGCTGGTATGAACATTTTTTTTTCTTTTCTAGGTCATCGTCTGAAATGCTTTTGTTAACCTTTCTTTTTGTTCTGTTCGCTTGAGAGTCAGAGAGACAAGCTCTAAAAATGACCAAGTATAGAGTTATCACGATAATCTCAAAGTTTTGTTACGTATTTGTTTATATTTTGGAACAAAGACGTATAAAAGAATGTGTGTTAACGTTAACGCAGTCGAGAAAACAAACAAACCAACTCTCTCTCTCTCTCTCTCTCTCTCTCTCTCTCTCTCTCTCTCTCTCTCTCTCTCTCTCTCTATCTATCATCTATCTATCTATCTATCTCACTCTCGCACGCACGGACTTCCAGGAGAGCGTAAACACAAAATCGAAGGCATTTGGTGAGTGTAAGTTTCATGCATATCAACTTTCTGAAGTTGGATGATCGCAAAGGCAATAAACCAGCAGTCACCAAGTCTCATTGACAACAGTAATTACATTAACCTAATTTAAAGAAACATACGCTATAACATATAGTGAACATGCTTCATCTATTTCTACATAAAATATACTACATTATTCAATATAATATATATATATATATATATATATATATATATATATATATATATATATATATATTTGGGAGAATACGTGCTTAATTGAAGTCATACCTAATTTGAAAAATGAATTAGTTGATGATTAATGAATTAGGCGAATATATCTGTTTTAAATGTGAAGCGTAAACAAATCGAGAAAAAGTCATTTCAGCCTATTATGCCTCATCAGCAGAGTTATAGACTCGAATCTGCAGTTAGGGTTTGAATCACACACAAATATATATATATATATATATATATATATATATATATATATATATATATATATATATATATATATATATATATAAATTTAAATAAATATATAAATTTAAATAAATTCAACA
>CM042138.1:2932376-2959876 GCA_023376005.1 Doryteuthis pealeii | reverse complement strand
TTATTTAATAAGTTATTGCTTGCATTTTGTAATATGCACAACTTTTCTTCTAAGCAAAGATCGCAACGTTGTCCGCCTTTGTATGCCTGGGCTTTTTTTATTATTTCCCATTTTACTGTAGGTGTTCTGCCCGTTTTTTCCTTGATCTGCCATATATATTTTGATAAGGTGGTACTATTTTCATATCTTTTGTTGTTGAAACTTAAATTGTGGTTGTACCACCGACTTTTCCAATTGTTTTCAGTGGCACCAATGTATGTTTTTTCCTCGTTGTTATTTACATTGTCCTTGATTGTGGCTTTGTAAATGATGTTGTTAGCCAAACAATTGCCACTTAATGGGCATTCATTTTTAAGGCGACAGTTGCATTATTAATCTGGTTGTTGTTGTTACGATTTAATATTTTAAAGTTGTGTTTATCGATAATGTTTTTAATGTTGTTCATGCAGCAATAACTTATTTTGAGATTGTTTTTGTTAAATAGTTTGTTTAATGTAGGCGATTTGTCTAGGTGTTTTTTCCTTAATTGGAAAAATATTTTACCCACATTCGTTATCACGGTTTTGCTGAAAGGGGGGTTGAACCAAATGATGTTTCTCTTTCTTGATTTGTCATTATTATTATTTTCATAGTTGTTATTATTTTTGTATACTAGTTTGGAGTATAATCCACTGTTTTTAGGGCGTTTTCATATATCGTTTTTGATTTGTTGAATATATCGGCATTGGTGGAATTAGTGGCGAGTCTATGTTCTATAGACTTGTGAATGTGTTTAGTAATTGTTGGAGGATGGTCTGATTTTATGTTAATATATAATGGTGTATTATTTTCTTTCCTGTACGGTTTCCACGTCCCTTTGTTTAGGTCGAAAGTTACGTCCAGGAAATTAACTGTTTTCAAATTAGACTTTATGTCTAATTTTAAATTATAATTTTTGAAAGTTTTTATTAATTTTTTCCTTGCACAATCTATATTACGGTTATTATTGTCATTTAAATATAGCAAACCGTCATCACGATAAATTCCAAAATTTTCTTTATTGAAATCTTGAGCTATTTCCGAAAGTAGGAATATTCCTACAATTTCGCAAGTCTCAGCGCCACAAAAACTTCCCATACTAACATCAAATAAATTGTTGGTGCTTTTCTTACCCCAAATAGAGTTATCGTAATATATAAAAGACTGTTGGCAATGTTTGATAATTTTGATATCATCGTCATTTATATTGATATAAAGTTGAGCCAAATGTAAGGATTTGTTGAGTAAGTCTTCCGTGATAGATGGGTAAAATTGGTTTATGTCAAACTGAATGAAAGTGCACTTACTTTTATTTGTAATCCCATTGAACCAATTGATAGCATGTTTGGTGTTCTTCCATTGGTTTAGATTTAAAATTCTCCTTAGTTTGTAACAAATCTCTGATAATATGGTTTTACCTATTTTACCAATTTGGTTTTTCGTTGGGTTAAGGAGTCTACAATTTGGGTTGTTACGAAAATCCTCCTTATGATCTTTGATGGTGATGAAAGCTGGTTTTTTTATTACTTTATTAATCCGGTTGTCGATCTTTAATTTAGCTGCGATTTTACTAGCTTCCGTGTTTAAGTGGTTTTCCCAAGTGTTTGGTATTTTTTTGTAGATTTTCGTTATTGAATCTTTCATCAATTTTTCGTATTGTTTTATATCCACTTTGTAGAAATTGTTGGATTTGTCCGCTTTCACGAAAATGTTTTTAGAGTTCCTGATTTTCTTTGCGTCTTTTTGTATTTTGTTTTGAAAATTGCCGTTGATTTTTCTGAATTTTAACTTATTGACAATATCAAACATGTCTTTTTCAAAAGGGGCTAAATCAGGGTGTTGCGGTGGACATTTTGTTGTTTTAAAACCATAGGAGATTGTTGATTTATTGGTATCATTGGATGTGGAATAATATAATTTCCATCTCATGCGCCTAATTAGGCTTTCAATTTTATCCAATAGTGTTTTTTTGTAATAGTGTTCATCTGGTGCCGGAATGTTTTTTGTAGAGTAGTTGAAAGTAGCCACTTCCATAATATGTGTTTAGCGTACTTTTCTAAAAGTGCTCAACTGAATAAATAGGAGCTATATGCAATATATAATGAATAGTGAATGAAAAAATGAGAAAAGTATTTGCATGAAAGGTGCTCAATGCTAATAAAGCAGAGCAGTTTTATAATTAATGTTGATATTATGATTTCACACTCATAACTTCAAGTTTCTTGGTAGTCCAATCATCAGATGAGAAGTGGTTGAGATGTCAAAAACCAGTCGTGAAATGGTAAAAATCAAATTTTTTAGCGTTTATATGCAGCGTTTTTCACGCGATGGGAAATGCAAAGCTAAAAATTGTTTTTTTAAACTGTGGCTTGTTTAACGTTTATGTGACGTGGATTGTATTCACGTGATGTAATGTCATGACGTTAAATTTGTATTTAAAAAACATTATAATCAAACAAACTTGCATTGGTGTTAATGCACGCGGTGTTCAGATGAATTTTTTTTTTTTTTTTTTTTTAAATAAATAAATAAAAAAAAAAAAAAAAAAAAAGGAGAGCGAAAATTCAGGGATCAATTAGGGTCAGGTGGTAAGTGACACAGTAAAAATTTGTTTAAATGCCTACATTTCGAAACGAGTTCACTTCTCTTATTTAACAAGTTATTGCTTGCATTTTGTAATATGCACAACTTTTCTTCTAAGCAAAGATCGCAACGTTGTCCGCCTTTGTATGCCTGGGCTTTTTTTATTATTTCCCATTTTACTGTAGGTGTTCTGCCCGTTTTTTCCTTGATCTGCCATATATATTTTGATAAGGTGGTACTATTTTCATATCTTTTGTTGTTGAAACTTAAATTGTGGTTGTACCACCGACTTTTCCAATTGTTTTCAGTGGCACCAATGTATGTTTTTTCCTCGTTGTTATTTACATTGTCCTTATTGTGGCTTTGTAAATGATGTTGTTAGCCAAACAATTGCCACTTAATGGGCATTCATTTTTAAGGCGACAGTTGCATTTATTAATCTGGTTGTTGTTGTTACGATTTAATATTTTAAAGTTGTGTTTATCGATAATTTTTTAATGTTGTTCATGCAGCAATAACTTATTTTGAGATTGTTTTTGTTAAATAGTTTGTTTAATGTAGGCGATTTGTCTAGGTGTTTTTTCCTTAATTGGAAAAATATTTTACCCACATTTCACCCAATTTTAGCTTTGCATTTCCATCACGTGAAAAACGCTGCATATAAACGCTAAAATTTGATTTTTTACCATTTCACGACTGGTTTTTGACATCTCAACCACTTCTCATCTGATGATTGGACTACCAAGAACTTGAAGTTATGAGTGTGAAATCATAATATCAACATTAATTATAAAACTGCTCTGCTTTATTAGCATGAGCACCTTTCATGCAAATACTTTTCTCATTTTTTCATTCACTATTCATTATATATTGCATATAGCTCCTATTTATTCAGTTGAGCACTTTTAGAAAAGTACGCTAAACACATATTATGGAAGTGGCTACTTTCAACTACTCTACAAAAAACATTCCGGCACCAGATGAACATTATTACAAAAAAACACTATTGGATAAAATTGAAAGCCTAATTAGGCGCATGAGATGGAAATTATATTATTCCACATTCAATGATACCAATAAATCAACAATCTCCTATGGTTTTAAAACAACAAAATGTCCACCGCAACACCCTGATTTAGCCCCTTTTGAAAAAGACATGTTTGATATTGTCAATAAGTTAAAATTCAGAAAAATCAACGGCAATTTTCAAAACAAAATACAAAAAGACGCAAAGAAAATCAGGAACTCTAAAAACATTTTCGTGAAAGCGGACAAATCCAACAATTTCTACAAAGTGGATATAAAACAATACGAAAAATTGATGAAAGATTCAATAACGAAAATCTACAAAAAAATACCAAACACTTGGGAAAACCACTTAAACACGGAAGCTAGTAAAATCGCAGCTAAATTAAAGATCGACAACCGGATTAATAAAGTAATAAAAAAACCAGCTTTCATCACCATCAAGATCATAAGGAGGATTTTCGTAACAACCCAAATTGTAGACTCCTTAACCCAACGAAAAACCAAATTGGTAAAATAGGTAAAACCATATTATCAGAGATTTGTTACAAACTAAGGAGAATTTTAAATCTAAACCAATGGAAGAACACCAAACATGCTATCAATTGGTTCAATGGGATTACAAATAAAAGTAAGTGCACTTTCATTCAGTTTGACATAAACCAATTTTACCCATCTATCACGGAAGACTTACTCAACAAATCCTTACATTTGGCTCAACTTTATATCAATATAAATGACGATGATATCAAAATTATCAAACATTGCCAACAATCTTTTATATATTACGATAACTCTATTTGGGGTAAGAAAAGCACCAACAATTTATTTGATGTTAGTATGGGAAGTTTTTGTGGCGCTGAGACTTGCGAAATTGTAGGAATATTCCTACTTTCGGAAATAGCTCAAGATTTCAATAAAGAAAATTTTGGAATTTATCGTGATGACGGTTTGCTATATTTAAATGACAATAATAACCGTAATATAGATTGTGCAAGGAAAAAATTAATAAAAACTTTCAAAAATTATAATTTAAAATTAGACATAAAGTCTAATTTGAAAACAGTTAATTTCCTGGACGTAACTTTCGACCTAAACAAAGGGACGTGGAAACCGTACAGGAAAGAAAATAATACACCATTATATATTAACATAAAATCAGACCATCCTCCAACAATTACTAAACACATTCACAAGTCTATAGAACATAGACTCGCCACTAATTCCACCAATGCCGATATATTCAACAAATCAAAAACGATATATGAAAACGCCCTAAAAAACAGTGGATTATACTCCAAACTAGTATACAAAAATAATAACAACTATGAAAATAATAATAATGACAAATCAAGAAAGAGAAACATCATTTGGTTCAACCCCCCTTTCAGCAAAACCGTGATAACGAATGTGGGTAAAATATTTTTCCAATTAAGGAAAAAACACCTAGACAAATCGCCTACATTAAACAAACTATTTAACAAAAACAATCTCAAAATAAGTTATTGCTGCATGAACAACATTAAAAACATTATCGATAAACACAACTTTAAAATATTAAATCGTAACAACAACAACCAGATTAATAGATGCAACTGTCGCCTTAAAAATGAATGCCCATTAAGTGGCAATTGTTTGGCTAACAACATCATTTACAAAGCCACAATAAAGGACAATGTAAATAACAACGAGGAAAAAACATACATTGGTGCCACTGAAAACAATTGGAAAAGTCGGTGGTACAACCACAATTTAAGTTTCAACAACAAAAGATATGAAAATAGTACCACCTTATCAAAATATATATGGCAGATCAAGGAAAAAACGGGCAGAACACCTACAGTAAAATGGGAAATAATAAAAAAAGCCCAGGCATACAAAGGCGGACAACGTTGCGATCTTTGCTTAGAAGAAAAGTTGTGCATACTACAAAATGCAAGCAATAACTTATTAAATAAGAGAAGTGAACTCGTTTCGAAATGTAGGCATTTAAACAAATTTTTACTGTGTCACTTACCACCTGACCCTAATTGATCCCTGAATTTTCGCTCTCCCTTTTTTTTTTTTTTTTTTTTTTTTCTTTATTTATTTATTTAAAAAAAAAAAAAAAAATTCATCTGAACACCGCGTGCATTAACACCAATGCAAGTTTGTTTGATTATATGTTTTTTAAATACAAATTTAACGTCATGACATTACATCACGTGAATACAATCCACGTCACATAAACGTTAAACAAGCCACAGTTTAAAAAAACAATTTTTAGCTTTGCATTTCCCATCGCGTGAAAAACGCTGCATATAAACGCTAAAAATTTGATTTTTACCATTTCACGACTGGTTTTTGACATCTCAACCACTTCTCATCTGATGATTGGACTACCAAGAAACTTGAAGTTATGAGTGTGAAATCATAATATCAACATTAATTATAAAACTGCTCTGCTTTATTAGCATTGAGCACCTTTCCATGCAAATACTTTTCTCATTTTTTCATTCACTATTCATTATATATTATATATATATATATATATATATATATATATATATATATATATATATATATATTCGTGTGTATGTGTGTTTATTCATGGTATGATATTATTTTACTAGCTGGACCTGTGGATAGTATGCTAAACTAGTAGTCGGGGTGGCCTGAAGTCGGTATCTACCGGACAGCGAGAGAGTTTATCCCCTTTTCACTAGCGCCAGACCAAGGAGATCGTTTTTGTGTCTGAGACGAAGCGCTACACCTATCATCAGCTCCTCATTTTACTGCACATACCCTTGTGCTACTCATAAGCTCAGTTGGCGTGGGCCGGTATCGAACCAGTAACCTGGTGGTTCCTAGTCGGACGCTCTACTGGCTGAGCTAAATCGGCACTTAGGACAGTATGATAGTATGATAATTTAATCATTACAACATTTGATATGTTTACTAAAGAGCTATTGCTAAGTTAAATATGCAAGAAGTATATTAATCTTGATTTAACTATCACTCACTCTTATTTCTTTCTTTCGTTTGATTGAAATAGATTACAGTTATTGTTTTCAAATTCTCACCCCCTCTCTCTATCTTTCTCCTACTTTTTTTTCCTTTCTTTCTTTCTTTCTTTCTTTCTTTCTTTCTTTCATATTATATGCTTCTGTGTATTTCTTTCTTTATAATCAAAACGGAATGGTCCATCATTTAGCTGAGGTGACCAAACTCATAAATAAGGTTTCAACGGTTAAGCGGCACCAGATAATCAGTGTGTACATTTTTGCATTTCATATGGAGGATTTGGACGGTCATATTTTTAACCAGAAGGACTTGCAAGATGATAATGGACAGAATATTAGGGAACGCCAGTATTATATTATTTTCATTATTATTTCGTGAGTGGAGACGATGATGCACATGAAGTTTATCAAACAGCTTGGTTTTATAATGCAGACAGATGTTAAGATTAAACGATTTAATATCCAATAATTTATTTCGGTCCTGGCATGCTAACAAATAAGTCTACTTATGCTGGGTAGAAAAAAATAGAAAAAATATTGAAAAAATTGCGCAAGTAGATGAATGAAATTGAAATGGAACCAATAATTTTATAACCACTAACCTATAATAAATGAAAAAATAGTTGAAATTTGATTATTCATAAGGATCTGTTTTACAAAATGTGTTAAAAAATTAAGTTTTAAAGAAATGAATACATAAGAGAACAGTTTAATGGGACAATCCTAAACCACACTCAATCGCCGCTCTGGCACCAGAGCATTACTTTTAATAAATCAGAAGTTTTGCTTATTAATCAGAAGTTGATGAATATTTTTCAAAACTAACAATAATTTTTTTTTTTAAATTAGGAAAAAATATTAATTTTTAATTCTTAATCTGATAAAATAGTTTTTGATTTTAATAAAAAGGGTTAGGGGTTGGGGTTAGGGTTAGGGTTAAGGTTAGCAGTTAGTTTTATAACTAAAAAAGAATGCGTCTAAAAATCGTCTGTTAACAAACAACCGGATGTTGATGGATCAAAGCGAAACAAACAAATCCCTAATTCTTGGATCAATATGCTCCACTTGTGAGTGGAACAATTAAAAAAAGGGGACATTTTCATATGATCTAAAGAACACCGGAGGGGAGAGAGAGAAAAAGTGAGAGACACAAAAACAGAGACAGAGGGAGAGAAGGAGAGAGAAAGAGAAAAAAAGATAGAGAAAGAAAGAGAGGGGGAGAGAGGGGTATACAGGAGAGAGTATGAAGAAGAGAGAAGGATGTAAGGAAATAGAGAGGGGGAGAGAAGTAAACAGAGAGAGGGAACTGTAAACTGACTTGTAGACGTTTTGAATTCTTGCTAAATTAACTTGATTTGTTACTGAAAAAATAAACTTGATATTGCTAATATAGGCATGTAATTACCCAACCCTTCCACACGAGAGGATTGCGACACAAAGTCAGTTTTGAAGTTTAACAGGTTTGAATTCATAATTGTGTCATGCTAAAATTAGATCCTAGATATAGAGAGATAGATAGATATTTATTTTCGTTTGTGTTTAGATAGATAGATAGATAGATAGATAGATAGATAGATAAAGAGATTAAGATATTGAGATAGATAGATAGATATACCTTTTGTTTGTGTTATATATATATATATATATATATATATATATATATATATATATATATATATATATATATATATATGAAGAGAGTGAGATAGATAGATAGATAGATAGATAGATATTAAAAGCTGGAGAAGAATAGTTGGGTTCGTAACTTTCCCAAGTATATTAGTGATACGTGAAATTCAAAAAGCCTTGTACAGGATTTGAACTTGTATCCACACACATAAACATATGGGAACAGTCTTTAAAGTCTTAAGGGAAGTTTAATGGCAGACCATTACATCATTTCATGCAGAGAAATATTATTTCCGATTTCATATAAACTTATCAAACACTCATTTAGCTTATTAAATAATAAGCCATATATCTCTTTTTTCCCTTTATACACAGACACACAGACACACAAACACACCACACACACACACAACACACACATATATATATATATATATATATATATATATATTTATATATATATGTATATATATATATATATATAACTCAAAGAAGTTTTTTTTTCCACGGAACAGATAGACTCACTACTTCGAACACACTTCTCTACCCTGATTATAGTGGCCTGCCAAACTCTCAAAAGATCTTTTAATTTTTTAATAACATTTTTAAAACCCTATCAAAACCCTTTCGTCAAATAAGGCATTTTCTTCTGACGATGACCTAAGTTAGAAACTAGTTGAGAATAATAAAAAAAAATAATAATGTCATTAGATATATATTTATATATGTATAGTCTTAAAATCTATCTATATATCTAAATCTATTTATCTATCTATCCATCCATCCATCCCTCTATTCATTCATCTAACTATCTATCTATCTAGCTATCTAGACAAGAAGAGTAATTTCGTAGAATTGAAAATATTGATCAACGTCTTTATCTGTCGACTTGATTATCCTAACTTATTATTTACATCTGTGTCTCAATTTTTGTTACTTAAAAATCGATATATATATATATTATATATATATATATATATATATATATATATCACAAAGGACAACCCACACTTGCCCAAATGTACACATACCTGCATATCTGTATACTCATCTTTTTGCCGTTCATTTGATAGTTTAAGCAGACAGTTTAATATTTTAAAATGAATATATATCTATAATCATCAATGAAGATCAATTATTTTACTTTAAATCCCCTGTAAGCTCTTTAATGTTCGATACAATTATTCATATTGGAATTGCCTAAAGAGGTTTTGGAATATACCCAAGTTTGAATTAATAGCTATTATAGATAGGGGCCGGGTTAGCACAGTCGGTACAGCGTTCGGCTAGAAACCACAAGGTTCCTAGTTCGATACCGGTCCCCGCCAGCTCAGCGTATGTGTAGCACAGGGATCTGTGCGGTAAAGTAAGGAGTTGATGGTAGGTGTGGCGCTCCACCTCAGATGCTAAGTCAATCTCCTTGGTATAGCGCTATTGAAAAGGGGATAGACTCCCTCGCTGACTGGCCAATACCGACTTTAGGCCGCCCCGACGACTTTACTTTTTTACTTTATAGATAAATTACTGTTAGAAATAGCAGGTATATATAAGTATGGCCAGTTACAAAATAGAGGAATATCTAAACTACAGGCATGAAATTTACTAAGACTAACTAGAATCCATTCGGACGTGGTCTTAAGGTGCTACATCTATTGTACGAACCAGCCAACTTCTAAGAATTTTTGGAACATAGAATTAATCAATCAGCCAACAACCCGTAGCATTTACGTCCAACAAAATGACAAGAAATATTCTAAAGCACACGTCATCGGACTACACTAACGGGAACTTTGGAAAGTTTTAAAACTGCAACATCACCTTTGCCAAATAAAAAGTGCAGTGTCTTCTTTAGTAAATTAAAATTTGCACGAAAGAATAAAGATTAAATCCTTGTCCGTCAGTCTCAACAAAGTATGCGGATAAGTGAATCTGCTGCATATATATATATATATTATATATATATATATATATATATATATATATATATATATATATATATATATATATATTGAAAAATTTTAGAAAACCCCCCAGATTGTTCACTATATTAAATACTGTCGGATTCACTTGCATTTTTCTCTTCACACACACACACACACACACACACACATGTATATGTATATATATATATATATATATATATATATATATATATATATATATATATATATATATCTTATTATATCGTAGTCTCTTCTATTGTAAAACGATAGATGTGCGACAGCAGTGGGGGATCTGTTTCCTCCCATGCTGTACATGCTATCAAGAAAACATTTTGTGTTACCTCGAGTGTGATAGCAGCCCAGCCTTGCCGCGAGCTTTGAAGCCAAAGAGACAGATGCAATTTTCTCATGCGGAGGTCAGATTTTTTTTTAAGTTAGAGGGAGCTGATCTCGATGTTTCAGTCTGTTTTCTTTAAAGCTCTTTAATAGAACGTCCAATATAACACTTATCATTTGGTAAAATCCGTATAATATCTTTGGAATGATCCTGTCCTCATTCATACTGACAAGGTGACCATCCCACCTAAGCTGAACTAATAAACTAGTAAGGTTTCAATGCCTGCAATGTTGTTATATATTTTTTTAATATTGTACTATTTTTCACTCTATCATCCCATTTTATACCACAAATAGAACGAAGAAAGGTGAAAGGCGTCTAGTTTGTCTATGTGCTTGCTGTACAGTTTCAGCCGCATTTAGTATAGCTGAAATCACGAGGGCTCTGTCGATGTCAATTTTTATTTTAAGAGATACATCTTTGGTATTCCATAATCGGTGCTTTAAATTGCCGAATGCAGTGCTTACTTTAGTTATCCTGGAATCTTTGTCCATTTTCCATCGGAAGTGACTGTATCATATATATATATATATATATATATATATATATATATATATATATATATATATATATATATATATTTATACTGTTTTCTTATTGAACACAAGTCTATCTGATGCTCGGTCGTACCACTGCCAAAAGCAAAAATCGACCGATTGACATTTCGTAATTTAAGAAAACTTGTAAGTTGTGTTACTTTCAAGTCACGGTACCAATACCCTCCCTATAATATATATATATATATATATATATATATATATATATATATATAATGATAATTCCGCCTTGTCGGCTGGGGCGTTAGAATGCACCGACTGCACCTCTGCAGAGGGGTAAGACTCCCCCAATGGTGCCACCTGTTGGCCGTGGGTGGCGACCCGTGATGCTTAAGGATAGAGCCCAGGTGGATGAGCAGTTCATGACATGCAATACTCCACTTTGGCCCTATCTTGGGCTAGACGGGGGGTCGGAGAGGCCCCCTCCGAACAATCGGCTGGTCACGTCAAGCCCTAGCACCTATATGATTTTCCCAATCCTATTGCCCTTATGGCAAGCCCCAATCCCTTTTTATCATATGGGTCCTAGAAGGCGGTGGCTAAGGGTCTACATCTCTTGGGAATGACGTTAAACTCTATCTGATGGTGAGGTTCCAGTTTTGGAGGTTTGGGGAATATGGAGCACCCCTTCATCATCATTGGTCCCTGGTCCACTCTGACACGGAGTGGTAGTACCTGTTACGGTCCCATCTATGGGTTAAATAGAAAAATGAATTTATAAAAAAATTGTATTATCCATTAAGAATTGATTTATTTCAAAACTTTATCTGCATCAAATGACCCACTGACGTTGATATGCCGTAAAACAAAAAAACAACAAAAAATATAATGATAATTATGCATATTTATAAATAGATATCATATATACATATTATTACGTATTAGTTCTATGGTGCAAATTAGGTTGAACATAAATGCATGTCACTTTTGAGATGAAGTGTGTTATATTCATTAATCAATGAAGTATTCAATCAAGTTGTTAGGTCCTTTAACGATGTGAGTACTTATATGCAATATTATCTATTTAGGGAGAAATTATTAATTATTTTTCTATACCGTATGGGCGTGTATATATATATATATATATATATATATATATATATATATAGCTTAAGTATATCATATAACTATCCATCAATATCTGTGATTGTACATATATACATATATATATGTGTGGGGGGGTCCGTATGTGTGTGTGGTTGTGTGTGGATAATTATGTATAATAATAGATAGATAGATTGATAGATAGATAGATCGACATAACTAAACTTTTGAAACTGGCACGTAGACGTTTTTGTATAACACTTATATGCAGTAGATATTCTTTTTTTTCTTCTTTTATTTTCCAAATTCTTTGTTCAGTATGCATTAATGAATGTTTACTTAATGCTCAAATACCTGCACATGATTGTCCTTTGCAAATTTGAAAGAAAAATAAAAGGAATGCACCCATCCATTCATGATATGTTTTATGCGTTGCATTCAGTATCTGCTCACACAATCCATCTTGACCAAATATGGAAATACGATTTTGCTTTGCCCTCAGTTTTTTCCCCCCACTTGATACTTCCAACAAAAGGCAGAGAGAGAAACGATGCAGACAAAAGTTTTCCGGTGGCGACTGATAATCACGTTTTGCACAGTAAAACTATTGCAAAACTGTTTCATATTTTTCCTTTAAAAAAAAAAAAAAAAGAAATGAACATAAAAATACTATTCACTTCAGTGAAAAAAAAAACCCTGATATATTCATTCATATTTACAGGAACTTCCTATTTACCCTTGATTTATCTATTTCGATTTTTTTTTGTTTGTTCTTTTTTTTTTACTTGAAAAAAAATAAAATAAAATAAAATAGAACTAAACAGAACAAAATAAAGTATTCGTTGCCTTTAGCTACTGAATAATTAGGTTCCAAAATTCTCATCAGAAATCGAAGGAAGAAAATAAATGGAACTCGAAGACGAATGATGAATAAAGCAGAAATTTCCAGCCATTATTCTCTAATGTCGATGAAAAAATGATCACATTATATATATATATATATATATATATATATATATATATATATATATATATGCATGTATGAATATGTATATATATATATCTATATACATATATATATATATATATATATATATATATATATATATATATTATGCGTTAACACAATTTATTTATTTAGGGTACTTCAGTCTTGGTATTCTAGGTAGTGTTCGGTAATCATCAATTATAATTCATTTATGGTATTACTTATCACACGCACATATACATGCATACACAAACATAGGAAAACTCACAAAATCATTCACACACACACTCACTCACACACACACACACACACACACACACACACACACACACATATATTATATATATATATATATATATATATATATATATATATATATATATATATTGATATAGTTTATACAAAATCAGCTAACTTTTAATTGGTATGAATCTATATTTTTTGTAAAACTTTATATCCAAATGTCTACACACCCATTTTTGTTTTATCTAAATATTCTGGAATAATTCAATCTTTGTAGAATCAGTTCATCTTATTTTAAGATTAATATCGTGTTGCTTATGTATATGTGTGATATTATGAAAACCTTCTAATGTTAACGACACAGCAAAATATAATAGCCTAACACTATTTTTTAAAATATTATATATATTGTAGTAGATTAACATATGAGTGCCTCAACTTAGGAGTTTTCCGAGTTACGAGTTGTCAGTCGATTTTATCATATTGTCTCAAATTGGCAAATTGTCGAGTAATTATCTCATGGACGCGTTTTTGGCTGCACCGCGGTTATTTGAGCATAAAATATAATAGAGATTAGGGGAACTGGACATCAGAGAGAGAATCGAGACCCTCAAAACTCAGGACAGTTAAAATTGTTCAGAATCTATAGAAGAGTCCTGAATAACTCGGATAGAGGGACAGACAGAGATAGAGACAGACAGACAGACAGAGAGTTGGAGTGAGAGAGAGACAGAGAGACAGACTGACAGACAGACAGACAGACATACAGAGAGGGGGGCAACGCCAATGATTAAGTATAATGCTAAACAATTACTAATGAAAGGTTATTTTCCTTTGAAATCAAAACTACCAAGATCTTATTATTTTAAGTAGAATATCATAGAGCCTGTTAAGCTCAGTCGGTAGAGTGACCGACTTGGAACCACAAGGTAAAGTAAGGAGCTTATGATAGGTGTGGCACCCGACTCAGATGCCAAAACAATCTCTTTGGTCTAGCCCTAGTGAAGAGGGGATTTACTCCCTCGCTGTCTGGGTGATACATACTTTAGGCCACCCCGACGACTTTACTTTACTTTTTAACTGACTAAGCTTAGATGTGGTACATGGTCAGAATATGGGTCATCCAGTGGGAATCGAACCCACTAATAATGCTCTGCTAATCTAGATTTCTAACCATTGTACCACGTGGGATATTATTCGGTCTGATTTACTAACAAACTGTAAGTGCATAGAAAATCTATTACCAAAAAAACTGAATCGCCATTTCTTTAAGAATAATAAAACCTATACATCCATGATTACCATCGTCATTATCATCAGTCATGCCAACGGCATTTATTTCCTTGCTTTTCTCTCTCAAACGCGCAATCCGTCCCTATCGGTCATCGCAACTGGTAGGCTCACTAGTCAGCATCCAATGTCGGCACACCGTTTATTAATGTAACTTTTTGGCTACTCGGCCAGAATTGTGGGCCCATGTGTATAATTTGTTATGCTGACTACGTGGATGATCTACCACGTCTCGCAAATACATCTACAGACGCAGAATCACTGGTGAATAACCTAGAAAAGGCAACAAGAGTAATCGGTCTCTATGTGCAATCAGATAAAACGGAGTTTATGTTTTTTGACCAATGGAGATGTTTTCACACAGGATGGTAACCGTCTCAAATAAGTTGACCAGTTCACATACCTAGGTAGCAATATCTGATCTGAAGAAAGTGATGTAAATTCCAACATAGGAAAGTCATAGACTGACATAGGCAGATTATTGAGTATATAATCTCTTTGATAATATAATGCGGGGATTCCTCCAAGCTATAACCGTGCGAGTGCTAGGACTATTTGCACTACTTGGACTATAACGAAATACTTTGAGTAAAAACTAGATGTGAACAACATAATGATGCTTCGTGATATCTTGAACGAAACCAGCTATACAACCACTTGCCGCCAGTCACACAAACACTGTGAGTAAGATGAACAATGCTCTAGAATACTGAAGAAGCAAGGACGAACCCATAAGTGGTGTTCCCCTATGGCCACCTACACATGAACATACCAGTGCATCAACCTGCTCTGCATGGATTCTGGATACCGCACGGAAGAATCCTTTGAAGCCGATAGGGTTGGTAGACGAGAGAGGGTCGTAGATATTCCAGCTGTCAATAGCGCGACATGACGATCATTATTATATATATATATATATATATATATATATATATATATATATATATATATATATATATATAAGCGTGTATTCATGTATATATATACATAAATATATATATATATATATATATATATATATATACATATACACACACACATAATATATATATAAGCGTGTATTCATATATATATATATATATATATATATATATATATATATATATATATATATATATATATAACCGTGTGTTTTCATTCTTTGAAAAGAGCATCTAATGTCTAATTATTTTCAGGTGGCACAATATTTTTGGAAAATAAGCAAATACTAAGATTTTTTGACTTAGTTAAAATAATGAATCCACAAAAGATATTGAAATATATTCGTGTCCCAAAATAGAGAAACACATGCCTTGAAACAAAACAAAACATGATAGTATAAATGATTAATAACACGTATACACACATATACACAATCATATATATATATATATATATATATATATATATATATATATATATATATATATATTTATACGGACATATACATGAAGTGCGAACGTGCAATATATATATATATATATATATATATATATATATATATATATATGCGTATATACATACATACATATGTACGTGTGTATGTGTATGTATAGTTATGTAGATATTTACTAAGTATTGTTTAGATTGTTGACAAGACTACAAGCATGGAGCACGTAGAGAGAATCATGAAGTTCCCATGAAGAATAACAAACGAATATATATATATATATGTATCTTAAATGTATTCTTGAATTTTTTAATATTACTTGCAAATACATTTTCTAGTATAATTAACATAAGAAAAATAGATCTATCTGTTTTTTTATGCGTTGTTCATTTCAAATGCAATGGGGGGGAATCCGCATTGTTTGTATTCATTTCATCATTAAATTTGCACACATTATGCTATTTTTACTGAGGTAGTTCATTATAACCCAAATCATATTATTTCTTATTAACAAATGGAGTATTCTTTCTCATATGCTTAAAAATATTCCTTGAGGTATACATGTATAGGTCGAGGTTCGGCCTGTCTTACGGTTAATGGAGGGTGCCCATGAGCTGGATCCTTACTTTACTCTTACTCATTTTTCCCCTGATCATGATGCTAAATTCCATATAGTGGTGAGTTCTAAATGTTGATCTCTAGACAGTGTAGTACTCCTTAATTGCTATTACTCATATAGTATATTCTAAACTAGAGTACTTGTTAGAGTGACATATCTGGGTGAATGCGTTCTCTTAAAAAGTATTTTTATTTGATCGGATCGTGTGAACAAAAGATCTGTAGAAGCAACTACCACGCAATGTAAACATGAACATACAGTAAAAGCCCCCCCCCTCATTTCTGTGCATAAAATAACCCTAGAAGTGTTGGCACATCGTTAAAATCAAACAATGAATCAATTAATCTTGAAAAGGCCACAGAATTCTTGAAGAAATACTAATTGTTGGTCAAGCCAAGAAATGGGAGTCCCGTGGCATAATGGCTAACCTGTTGGACTGCAACACTGTAGTAAATGAGTTCGTCCACCAGTCACGCTATAACATTCAGTTCCGAACTAATCCCCTTGCGTAACCTACTCCACATTCCTCAGAGCTACAGTATTTGAACCTCATTACTAGATACAGTTCAACGTTATAACCAGGACACTAAAACCCTCAGCCACCGACTTTTACCACGTATATGCTAAAAGGTTTTGAGGCTTTGGAATAAGAGCAGAACGTTGTCCCAATTGTTCTGCTCATAGGTACTATGGATTGACCTGACCAGCCGATTGATCAATGGTGGACTTTGTGACAGCCTGTCCAGCCTGAGTAAGAACCAAAGTAAAGTTTTACACGTTATGTGCCGCTTATCCCGTAGTATTCCGTCTTTAAACAACCCAGTTCGCCACCAACAGCCAAGAGATGGTTGCAATTAGCGCACTCTAAAGCCCCACTGACTGGGCCCATGATGTGCCAAATTGGTATTCAATGCACAATGAATCTATATATTAATACGTTTGATCCAAAATCGTTCGCCCGTTATCATCCGGCAACACAATCTAGTTAGAATTGAGACCGTCCAAAAGATATGTAAATCCAGATTATCTGGTGTCGCTTAATCACAGATTTTTATTTGTCCAAATTTCTTTCACCCAATTTTAAAATGGAAACGTACCACATGGTCTTGTGTCGCTTAAGTGCCCAGCACAAAATTGAAATGATTTGAAAAAAAATAGAAGTTACATGTATGTATATTTGTAATATGTCAATTTTGAATTTCGGAATATATTTAGGTAATTTAGATCTTATATCGTCCCTATGTCCACTGTATTATATCCCTAGGTCTTGTTAGTATATATTATAACACGTATATTATAGTAAATGAGGTCATAGCATCTTGGTTGGGCCGAACACATACCTGCATCAATACATAAAAAGCGATAACTCAGAGTACATAACTTAAAAATAAAATAAAACCAATGCATAAACCAATTGATAAAAACATGATACGGGAAAAATGATGGAGTCTGACAATAAAACAAAACAAAAAATCTCAAACACGAGGAGAAAATAATTCAATATAAATGAACGAAGCGATAAAGATAGAAAATAGAAGATGATTGCCATGTCAATGTTAAATAAGACAATGATTATTGTTGGTCAATAAATTATTTTTGAAAGTTAAGGATATTGAGACATGACAAATACAGTGGACTTCATAAAGAATTAAATAAACAAAAATCATAAAATAGGAACATATCTAAATTAATATATATATATAATATATATATATTGTGTGTGTGTGTGTGTGTGTGTGTGTGTGTGTGTGTATATATATAATATATATATATATATATATATATATATGGGTGTGTGTATATGTAACCAAAATATAAAAGATTAAAAGAATTGTATAGACATATATGTGTGTGTATAATATATATAAATACATTCATATATATGTACGTACATTTATAAGTATATTGAGACATGCCAAATACAGTCGACTTCACAAAGATTCAAATAACCAAAAATCATAGCATAGGAAATATCTAAATATAATATATATATATATATATGTGTGTGTGTGTGTGTGTGTGTGTGTGTGTACACATTTGTGTCTGTATATGTATGTATGTATCAGTATATATATATATATATATATATATATATATGGGTGTGTGTATATGTAACCAAAATCATAAAAGATGAAAAGATTTTATAGACATATATGTGTGTGTATAAATATATATAAATACATTCAAATATATGTACGTACATTTATATGCATATACATGTGTGCCTGTTAAGTATATGTCTATATTTGTTCGTGTTTATATAATATATATGTATATATTCATATATATATGTAATAAACAAAAAATCATACAGAAGGAAACACACACATATACACACATACATATATATATATATATACATATATATATATATATATATATATATATATATATATATATATATATATATATATATGGCAAATGTGACTGACTGTAAACCTTAGTACATTGGCGTTTTATATTTCACTTCAAAATGCAACCAAAACCAAAATGATTTAATAGAACAAAAAATTGCTGGGAAATATTTCAAAGTCAAACCTGATCTAACTAACCATGGAATCGTAATGAGAGCCACAATTCGTTAATAAAATATAAAATACATAGAGAAAGAATTTGTAATGAATAGATAAGAAATAAAGTAATAATAATCGAATGTAGAATTTAGCAGTAAAAATACAACGTTTGGAAAAGTAGTCGTCAGAAACAATTATGACGTGATTCGCAAGGGAAGATGTATTTCACGAAACAAAATATCAAGACAATGAACGGAAGATTGTTAAATGCAATTAAATATTTATAATATATTACTTAAACTAAATAAATAACACAGACAGAAGATTACAAATAAAGGATAAAACGTAAAAAAATAAATAAATAAAACGTTTAGATAAATGAATTTGAGAATAGATTTTATTTCATAGGATGCAATTAAAAAAGACCAAATGAATTTTAAGAATGTATTGAGATGTTTCATTCAGAATATGATATTGATAAAATAATTTTACTCGTAGTTTATGAGTCAACTGAACTCAGGGATTCAGTCCGCTCGTCCTCTGTAGAATCTTCCCCTTCTATTCTTCACGACGGGACACGTTCAAATCTTACACCGCTTGTAACTTTCTGAAACTGCAACTCACTCCTCTTCACCTTCTATCCTGTCGTAATGACGTCGTCCTAAGCCCCCCCCCCACGCTAGCTCAAATCGCTGCTTTTATCGTCCCGGGATTCGCGCATTTTCTCCCATCTTCTCGCAGACAATGAGAACCAAACGATTTAAAGCAGCGGCCTCTCTTAACTCCCGGGTTTCGATCATCAACAGAGTGCACGCTTTTTTTTATATCACAGTTTACTACTAGAACAGGCAATTAAAGTAGTAAATAAAGTAAGTAAATTCGTCGGGGTGGCCTAAAGTCTGTGTCAGCCAGACAGCGAATCCCCTTTTCACTAGCGCTTGATCAAGGAGATTGTTTTGGCATCTGAGACGGAGCGTCACACCTACCATCAGCTCCACACTTTACAGCACATATCCATGTGCTACTCATACGCTGAGTTGGCGAGAGCCGGTATCGAACCAGGAACCACGAGGTTCCCAGCCGGACACTCTACCGACTGAGTTAAGCTGGCTATTAAAGTAGTAGTGTAACCAAAGTCAGTCGGTGACTAGGAATCGTAAGGTTTCTGGTTCAATACCGGCCCTCGCCAACTCAGCGTATAAGTAGCACAGGGATCTGTGAGGCAACGTAAGGAGTTGATGGTAGGTGTGGCGCCTCACCTAAGACACTGTAAGACAATCTCCTTTGTCTAGCGCAAATCTGTCTGGCTGATACCGACATTAGGCTATCTCGACGACTTGGTTTTACTTTTGTCGCTATCAGGCGAAGATCAAAGTGGTTTGTCACCATTTCACTGGGGAAATTGTTTTTTGCATCAGAAGTGGAGTGAGACACCTACCAACAGTCTGCTGTGATTTATCCATTACTTAATCAACTCAAAAATACTCTATGGTCCCTCTAAAAAAATCTGCATTTGTAAAATTAAAAAAATGGCCTCTTGTTGGTATCAGCTGGACAGAGAGGGAGTCTATCACCTTATCACTAGCAATTGACCAGGAATATTGCTTATGCCTTTGAGGTAGAGCAGCACACCTACCATCAGTGCTGTACTTTACCACACAGGTTTGAGCGGCGTTATTTATGCGCTGAGTTGTAAACAAAATAACGTTCCATTCATCAATTTTTTTCAGAATACAAATTGTGTCAAAAAAAGGACCAAGATTAAAGCTGCATTTACCAAGATAGAAATGAAGAAAGGATGGACGTTATTTTTTTTTTCAAAATACAAGATGTGTAAAAAAGCACAAACAATCTGGGTACTTTTTGACACACATATATATATATATATATATATATATATATATATATATATATATATGTGTGTGTTAACATCATTAGATACCATAAAAGAAAAAGGTTTCACACTAAAAAGGGCCAGAAGCAGGCGATATCCCGCACAAAAAATCACAGATGCGGACTATGCTGATGACCTTGCACTTCTTGCAGATACACCAGCACAGGCTGAATCACTGCTACATAGCTTAAAAGAGGCAGCAAAGAATATAGGCCTCTATGTGAACTCCGGTAAAATAAAGGAAACATCTCCACACACAACGGCAAGCCTCTTAAGCCAGTAGAACAATTCACATACCTAGGTGGTAATATCTCCTCCACAGAGAACGATGTTAATACACGGATAGCAAAGGCATGGTCAGCCACAAATAGTTTATCAGTCATATGGAGGTCCGATCTTCCTGGCAAGCTGAAGCGACAGTACTTCCAGGCTGTGGTTGTGTCGGTGCTGCTGTATGGTTGCACCACCTGGACCCTAACAAAGCGTCTTGAGAATAAGCTAGATGGGAGCTGCACAAGAATGCTGCGTTCAGTTTCCAGGTGTAATGAATGATAGGGAAGGTTGGCGAAAGATTGTCATGGATACCCGTGCTGCATGTGCGACATGATGATGATGATGATGATGATGATGATGATATATATATATATATATATATATACGTTTGCATTCATGGATGGATTCACTAGGTCACTTGTTATGGTGATACGTTTCACTGGGCTTTTGTTTCCAGATTATAATGGTTATCAGTCTGTATAAACTTCAATTCATTAAACTATGTCTCCATTAATTGTCTCCTTTCATGTCTTTTGGTGTTGTTCACCGCTTCTCCAGCATCAGAAATCATCAAACCCAAGTTAATTCATTGTTTTGATTGAAGACTTTCAACCAGATGTATACTATTGCACATTGTTTATGAGACTAAGTTGGAGTCAATCATATTTAGTATTCTCGCTAGAATGAAGGTGACCAAATGTTGGTTACCTTACGCGTAGACAGACGCAGCGTAGACATTCACCTTCCACGTATATAACTCAAAGAAATATGACACAGATATAACATAGGCCGACTCCGTTAGCTTGTATTAATTAAGATAGAAACGTAGAGCTATGCCAAATGAATTGAAGAGTATAAACACGTAGACATTATAATGGGCTTTACAATCAATATTAATAATTATGAAGATTCTGTCGTCCTCTCGGCTGGGGATGTAAAATATACTGACAGTACATCTGCAGAGGGGTAATAACTTCCCACCAATGGGACCATATGTTGATTGTTCTTGGTGAACTATGATGCTTAAGGGTGGAACCCTTATGGCTGAACAGTCTGTGACATGAAAGACCCTACTATGTCCCTTTCTTTGGCAAGGCGAGAGATTGGAGAGGCCCCCTTCGACCAATCGGCTGGCTTCTATATGATTATCCTGACTCTATTACCCTTCTGGCAGTTCCACAACCAGTCTTATCCTATATTTGTTAGAAGACGGCTTTTTATGATCTTATTATAAGTGCATCTAATGATGAAGTTCCAATCATGGAACTCAGGGGAATGTGGAGTATTCCATTATCACCATTATTAGATGTCCACCCTGACTAGTTTGTGGTTGTACCTGTTAGGGTTCCATCTATAGGTTAAGTAGAAAAACATTTTTTTAAATTGAGTTTTTTTCAATACCCATCAGGAATAAATAAACAAAATATATTGGGCATAAAATAACCCAACAAGGGTTGTCCTGCCATAAAATACAACCAACAACCAACCAACCAACCAACCGGCATACTCTGTTGAGTCATATTAATTAAGATAGAAACGTAGAGCCATGCCAAATGAAAGAGAGAGGATAAACACGTAGACATTTTAATGGTCTATACAATCAATATTAATAATTATGAAGAATATGTCTGTCTTTTATGGATGGACAGTCGGTTTGATATAAAACAACCAAATTTAGTATGCATACTTATTGGACGTCGGAGATTTCATTGTATTTTTTGTTCACCGTAGGCAAATGGGCTCCCATACAGTAAGAGAATAATCCACAGGAAGCCATGCTGATATATAACATAACTAAACCAAAAAAAATTAAATACCAAAATGTTATGGAAAATATTTTATTCATTATTTGATAAAATACTTATAATAGAATCCAAATTCCATGGAACTATAAAAATCCAACGAACATTTTAAGCAAGAAATGATGATTTTAAATTTTATTACATATAAATCCTATTGGGTCTTTTACAATGAATAATACAGAAGTATATAATAAGAATATATATATATATATATATATATATATATATATATATATATATATATATATATATATATATATTCTTATTGTATACTTCTGTATTATTCATTGTAAAAGACCCAATAGGATGTATATGTAATAAAATTTAATTATATATATATATATATATATATATATATATATATATATATATGTGTGTGTGTGTGTGTGTGTGTGTGTGTGTGTGTGTGTGTAATTTGTTATTATTCAATCCTACCGAAACTCGAAGATCATGTCTAGGTGCACATTCTATTTTGTGGATAACGGAATTGCTTGTACTAAGGAATTATTGAATATATAAGCAATTCAAGCTATGGAAATATCCGCTGGGCTGGTAGTATCGTAGTAGCTGACCCGCTTCCTGACACGTTCTGAATTCGTTTACACTGTATATGATTTAAAAGCCGCACATATAAATATGTAAATAAGTATGTGGATGTTCTATTGTCCGTATTAACTGAACAGCGAGGGGTTTCACCTCCTTTTCACAAGCACTAGACCAGAGGTTTTTTTTGCTGAAGTGAGGATTCACACTCATTGTCAGGTCTCAGATACTTTACCGCACAGATCAGATTACCCAAACTGTGCATATCATGTGATGAGTTGGAGAGTACCGATATCGAACCTAGAACTTTGCTATTCCTAGGCAAATATTCTACCGTCTGAGTTAGACCGGTCCCGTAACTTGGTCTAATTAGTGACTTTCTGTGTTATGAGTTCAATATGGGCTATAATACCACGAAAGCAACCAATAAAATGTGCTGTGCAGGTACATTTGATCACGATACATTAACTAGATGATTGAATAAGTTTTGCTCGGCTTGAGAGAACGATTGGGCAAGGTTAGGCCTAAAAGGTCTACGAGGCCCCAAGCCACTTTTCAGATCATATGTAGGAAACGGGGTGTATCAGGAGGGCTCAGCATCTTTCAGGTCATTCTGGTCCGTTACCATCAAGACCTCGACAAAAATATTCGGACTGGCCGAAAGGTGACTAATGTTAGCAAAATATTGCAGAACAGTTGACTCAAACTTGTAGTGGATCGTTGCATATTTATTGCAACTTTTTTCCAACAAATTTTATTCAATGAAAACAATGAAAAAATGCGTTTTTTCTATTTGTTTCATAGAAATTTTTCAGAATTAATATCGAAAAGCATTAGTCATAGTATACTCTACAACTTAGAAGAAAGGTTGAAATGCATCACAGACATTTTGCGATCTCAGTGAACTTTTTGGTGAAAGGGACAATCAGCAAAAGCCAAGTTGAAAGATGGCTCAGGATGTTTAAAAAGGGGTAATACAATCCTCGAAGATGAAAAAGGAAGAGGTCGAGCAAATTTGAAAACAGGCATTTAGTCAGCCGTGGAGATGGATGAAAGCTTGACAACGAGAATGTTAGACGAAGACTTCAAAGTGGATCACTCGACCATTGTTCGCCGTCTTACAACGCTCGGAAAAGTATGGGAATTGGCTGAGTGTGTCCCCCACAGAATCCCCGATAACAATAAAACGGAACTGTTACGTATTTGTTGGAAAGAGCTGTAATAATTATGCACCATAGATTTTCATTCAATAGTTAACAAATGTGTCTAAGAGCCAAGGAAAATGAATATTTAAGTTGATCAAAAATTCGTATCACATAAAAAAAACACACCGAAACAGAGGACACAGAATCATATCTGACTCATATGTTAACAATAGCTTCAGTTATGGAACATTGCCAGTCACATTCCGTGGAGTAGAAATCGATATAATCAAAATGTGGGTGTTATTAACTATTCTTCTCTTAATCAAACATTTTATCGAACACAATTATGATTTTTCCACCATTAAAATTTACTTAGAATCCATATTTGTCACTCAAATTTGGCTGTGATCAGTCACAGAATATCTCAAAAAATTACTTTATTCAGAGTTGCAATTTTTTGCTTTCTGAAATAGTTGTTCTTACTTCCATCCATATTGTTTACTGTTCAACCATATTACTTTTGCTTTCAATCTGTTTCAGGATTAGATGACATTCATAGCAAATTGCAATCAGAAAGATCATTGCGCTTTCTATTTACTCTCCTTCTACGACAGGACGAATTGATAAAAGTCAATAAAAACCGTCCAATTTATTAATTCAACAAAACCTTGTTTTTATTTCCATGAGAATAAATTTTTAAAGGAAACATACTATATTTTATCGCTAAATACACACAGTGAATCCTGAGAGGAGGTGGCCTAGAAACAGCTCGGGGTTACCGGTGGAACAGAACTGATGTTGCAAAACCCAAAATCTGTAATGATATTAACGTAAATCACTGATGACCACCTTTAGACCCTTTCAACGATGTTTAACAAGTTTACGTTTCTACTTTTTGGACTTCTACGAAGACTGGGTAGAAATATTAGAGACAGTCATTTTCAAATTGAAAAATAATAACAATAAGTTTCACATTCGTTAACCCCAAAATTGCCAATGGTTATAACTTAATATTCATTTTAAATAAATTAGTTGGTCGGTGGTGATTTATTCTATGAACAGTTATTTCTTTTTTGAGTTTCAGTAAATTAAAAATTGATGTATTTTGTTTTAAGTAATAATTATTTCTTTGACCAAACATTAACTTCCGCAATTTAATTGTCAGTTAGTTACAGTGAAAAAATGTATAGGTTTTTAAATGCTTTCGTACTTAAATATGAATAACTTTGAAGAGTTCCGCAAATCGGTGTATTTATAATTATTGAATTCTGTTATGTAATTGGTGTAAAATCAAAAACACAATTTTGTATATTCATTATTATAAATATTTTAATTTATATGCACGATTTTAATGCTCAATGGCATATCTTTTCTAATATATATATATATATATATATATATATATATATATATATTTATATTTCTATATATATATATATATATATAATATATATATATATATATATATATATATATATACCAACCCCTTCACACGAGTAGGATTTAACACAAGATCAATTACTTAAGCGGAGTTTAACAGGTTTGAAGTCAGAGTTTCCCCTCTCCTAGATTTGTTACCTAACCAATGTTAAAGAAACCAGTCTGCCCTACTATTTACCCATAGCTGGAGGGAGAGTAGGTGGATTCATATTTTTCCCAAAGGTATTAGCGTTTGAAATGCAAACAGTCTTGCCTAGGATTTGAAAACGGGTCAACGAGTCCATTTCCTACGACTCTAACCATTACACCACGCGCCTCTAACGTTTTCTGAGATATAAGCCGTCACGTACATACCAATGTCTATGAAATTTATACACGATTGGCATTGCCATTTTTAGTCTGAAAATTATGAAAACCAAGTTTGTATTAACAATGACATTGTGGCATTAACAGTTGGATAGAAGTGCAACCATTTACCTGGCAGAAATAAATCCCGGTTTTATAATACATCGAATTCCTGTTAGGCCTGTTACTTGTTTCTTCAATATTTGGTGTGAGATTTTATCATTTACTTGAAACTATAAATAACTTAATGTCCCTTTATATTTCATAGTTTTCTTTTGTTTATTTCTAATGTATTCCATTAAGGTGAATAGTTTCCATAAATGGAAGGAGTTATAAGACGAAAAAAAAAAAAATATAAGTAGGAAATATTTTAACAACAAGAACACACAGGAAGTTAAAAGAGGGGGAATGCCTGAAAAAACCCCGAGATAATGCATTATGAAATAATATATTTTGACTCTTTGAGTCCGATATTTTGGGTTGCTCTCTATTTTATTATACACAATGATTTTACAATTCTGACCAAGGAAAACACATCACATTTTAAGAATGATATACTTATAATAATGATCATATAAAGCCTTCCTATAAATAGAACCATGGTATAACGTAAAATCCAAGGTGTCATTATATATGTTAATTTCTCAGTGAGCGTAAAGAGACATTGGAGAGTGCGAAACGTATGTGTATGTTAAGTTTCATAAGCAGCCAGCTCTTAATAAATTTGAATTAGGTTAAACGTTCCCTTTCTTAAAAGTCTTACAAAATAATTTTAAATTTTTTTTTAATTCTCCAGCCGATTCTAATATTTAAAAAAAAATGTAATTCTCTTTGCAA
>CM042138.1:2904876-2924876 GCA_023376005.1 Doryteuthis pealeii | reverse complement strand
CATACAAGTATATGTATTTATAAATATATATGTGTCCGTATATATATATATATATATATATATATATATATATATATATATATATATATTAATAGATAGATAGATATACAAATTTATTTAGGTATAGGATATATATATATATATATATATATATATATATAATATATATATATATATATATATATAATATGCTCACTCATAGCAACTCATATAATACATATGAAATGATTTTATATCTAAATATAAACAATTACATACACAATAAGAACAAAAGCCTCATACATGTATACAGTTTATTGTATGTAAGTATGTACATTCATGTTTGCTCATTTTCTGCTCAGCTGCTTTGTTATATTTTTCATTCTCTCCAACTAATAATGATGTGATTTAAGAAAGAAAATCATTTTATTAAGGTTTTTTTTTCTGCGCCGCAAAATAGACACAAGAATGGCGCTACACAGAAAGATTTTAATTAGCATTGCTTAGTGCAAACAACATATCTGAAAATAAGATCATATATTGTTGAAATAAATGTAAAAACAGTTGTGATAAGAGGAAACAGAATTTATACATAAACGTAAAATTATTATATTACACGTACTTTCTTAACGTACGCAATTGAACAGCTTATTTCATTGGATTTCATCAGAAGCTACCCGATTCTGAATTAAATGTCTTCAGTTATGATCTGGTGCTAAAAAAGCATAGATTCTGGAACATATAGTGATACAAGTCATTAAGAACCATACATAGGATGATTAACTGGGTAGAAAATAAGACAGAAAAGTTTCCCCAAAACTTTATATATATATTACATGATGAAGTCCTCGTTAAGACGTTTCGATAATTTAAAACTTCATCAGAACATTTGGATGAATAAATGTTTTGTAAACCATAGTTTGTCAACCGAAGGCCATATAGATAACAGTGGGCTTTATATATATATTACATGATGATATATACATATTACAACATCTTTTGGGCCGAGGCTGGCAAACAAGAAATATTTGACCCTGAAGATACAACTAGGATTTTGAAACATTAAATAGCTTTAGTGGATCAACCATCGTAAAATAGGAATCAAAGAGATCCAAGGGCTCACAAAAGATTAAGTGATATTAGTTTAAATAGTGATGGAAATCTTTTCAAAATGAAACGAGAGACGAGAAGCATTAAAGAAAAAAAAATGTTATTTTCCATTTAAATCTTTTTCATTTCTTTAAAATGGTGACGGGATTGGTAATCGAAAGAATATTTGTTATGTAACGTATTTTACTAAACAGATATAGTATGTAAATAAAAATAAAATCATGAAAATTTGAAATGAACGAGAAAAATCATCTAACCCATACACGAGAAAGTTAGATGGGTTATTTCCTATAAGTCTAACATAAACAAACAGGAAGCACTCTTGACTGATAAATTATTTATCTATTTTCCCATTAAACTAACTCTAAACGCTAAACCTAAACCCTAACCCTAAACCCTAACACTAATCCTAACCCCGTCTTCTTTTTTCCTAGTAAATAAATAAATAAATAAATAATTTATCAGTCAGGAGTGGTTCCCCTTTGTTTATGTTTGACTTATAGGAAATAATCGTTAGATGTTACTATAAATCATATCCCGCCTAAAATATCCATGTTGATCATAATTATCGATTTAAGTTCTCTTATTTTTGGGAATATACACTGGATTTGAGTGATATCTTTCTAGATTCTTTTTCAGTCTATTTTCACAAGTACGAACATATTCAACCAGTAGGAAGGCTCCTAGTTCGATTCCGGCCCTCGCCAACTCAGCGTATGAGTAGCACAGGGATCTGTGCGATAAAGTAAGCTGATGGTAGGTTTGGCGCTCCACCTCAGACGTAAAAACAATCTCCTTGTTCTAGTGCTAGGGAAAAGGGGATATACTCCCTCACTGATGGCTGATACCGACATTAGGCCGCCCCGACGAATTTACTTTTTTTACCATCGGAAATGAAAAGAAGGTTACTTAACATCGATATAAAACCAAGCGATGTCAACGAATTGTCAGAAAAATAGACTACCCCAATCACCTAGCGAGCTTAGAAGAATTGGTACGTTTTTCTCAACGAAATAGTACGTAGTCTAACATAAGAAGAACAACACGTCACATCAGTAACATGGAGGGAGTATTCCCCGTGGCGTAGTGACACATACTGGACTGAGAGATCGCTTTTACATTCCGTTTCGGACTAATAGCCTAGGAATAGGTAAGTATCTCCTCATCCACCAGCTATGCATTAACCAGTACTACTGTCGGGGAAAAAAACTGATAGAGTCGCTTATCCCGACGCAGGGTGGGGGGAACGGGCCAACAGCGATCTTTAGTGAGTGTAGCCACCAGACTAGGTAATAAATGGTTGCGAAATTCAGTGGGCTTTGCAGCTAGCCACTTCAAAGACGCGACCCATGTTACTCGAACTGGGTCAATTAGTTCAGTTGGGGGGGGGGGGGGGTAATGTGGAGTTGAAAGTATAAACAACTCACTTCCACGTAGATTCAGCTTGTTATCAGCCTTGCCCACGTGGCAGCAGGATTAAAAAAGCCTTGGTATAAACCACATCGAGGTGGTGTCAGCTTCAAGAAAGGGAAATGGAACAACCCAGTCGGCGACCACCTCACCAACTAGCTACCAAGAAATAGAAAAATGGGGAGGAGAAAAATTATTCTCACACTACTACTATTCATCCCCAAGGATAGCTTTGGCATTAATTAACTCACGAAGGTTGATATCCCACTGAACAAAGAAACCAATTACACAGAACAGCGTAATTTAATATCTTATATATTTCATACTTGATAATACTCTCTCTAACTAAACATATATATTTGATTCCATGATTTTGACATAATTCTATATACAAGTTGACTTCTATGGGTTTTCAGTTTTGGTGTAATAGTTAGCAAGCTGGTTTCACAGATCCTTTAATACTGAATGGCGAATTTGATGTTCGTCGGATGCCCCATACCTGCAACCTTATGTCATATCTTACTGAAATTGAACCAATTGAGTAAACACCAACTCGCTGGTTTTGCTTTTTCTTCTAATATTCTATGAAATGTTCCCTCCTTTTTTCTATTGTGATTGATTGACTTATTCTAACGGCATGTCAACCCGACCAGGATTATTTTATATATAGACTTTAGGGAATTATCTTCATTGTACACTCCTATTTTCTTTGTGTGTGTGTGTGTGTGTGTGTGTGTGTGTGTGTGTGTGTGTGTGTGTGTGTGTGTGTGTTTGAAGTCGTTTATTTATTTTTATACACGGTCCGATCAAATATGAATAATTTAAACCAAATCTATTTGACCATAGATGGGACCCTAATAGATACTACACCCACTAAGGTACCTAGGGGTAATGGATATGAAGGGGTACAAGACATTCCCCTGAACTTCAGAACTTTATCCTCAAATTAGTGTCACAGCCAGGATATCTCGTTTTTATAAAGATATTACCCCGCAGTTGGGGATACATCTATTGTAAACGAACCCCAACCAAGATTATCAATATTTTCTTTTTACTGTCACTATGCGTAGCAAAAGTCTGGTTTGTTTTTTGTTTTGTTTTGTTTTGTTGCATATCAACCTCAGTGGGTTATTTAATGCCGATAAAGTTTTGAAATAAATCAATTCTTAATGGATAATACATTTTTCTATTAAACCCATAGATGGGACCCTAACAGGTACTACCAATCCGGGCCAGAGTGGAACAGGGAGCAATGGTGATGAAGGGGTGCTCCACATTCCCCAAACCTCCAAAACTGGAACCTCACCATCAGATAGAGTTTAACGTCATTCCCGGGACATGTAGACTTGTAGCCACCGCCTTCTAGCACCCATATGATAAAGAGGGGTTGGGGCCAAAAGTCTGGGACTTCATAGATATTACCACTTTGAATCAGAGCTTAAAATAATGGTAATTGAAAGGTGCTCCCCAATCTCCATAGCTTAAGAACTATATGGTTACCATCAGATAAGGTTTATCATCATGCTTAGAACACTCACTTGGGGGAGGTGTTAACCCTCTGCACATGGCATAGTTAACATACTTTAACTCCGGCGATAGGGGCGGCTTAAACTCTTTGGCTACGAAATCCGACCACTGGCTGTACCTAACCTTCTTGATATCTTTTTAGCTGTATAATGGGATATTAATCTCAGTATCAATTCACCTCGTAACTCGTTCTATTCAAATAATGTCCTATTATTAGTGTAATATGAGTCTTTCTGCATAATGGGGTCGATTTAGTTCAGTCTGTAGAGCATCCACCGAAGAATCGCAAGGTTCCTGGTTCGATACAGGTCTCCGCTAACTCAGCCCAGGAGTAGCACATATTGGGTAATATGAATGTGCGGTAAAATCGGGTGTTGACGGTAAGTATAGCACTCTACTTCTTAAAAAAAATAACCCTGGTGTAGTGCTAGCGAAAAGTGGATAACCTTCCTTTTAAATGAACTAACCATCAGCGCTTTACTGTAGTATTTTAGTAGTTGATGAGCCACTGTGAGCGGCTTAAAATGTAAAGAGTTAAAAAGAACTAGGTGGTTACCCTCAGATTACCAAGTTTATCATCATGCTTAGAACACCTATTTGGGGGAGGTGTTAACCCTCTGGAAGGGACAATCAGCGCTTTACGGTAGTTTTGCAGTGGTTAAAGAGTTAAAAAGCGAATAGAAACTTACAGCAACAAATAATTTATGTTTGTCTTCTTTTAATGAGCAAGAAAATCTTAGAAAGCAATTTGTATTTTAATGATCTTTCAAGTAAACCTTTATTTTGATTGTTTTCAATACGAACGCCATTTTCCTTTGTCGCTTACGCAATTATTTTGTGCAATTGTTTAGGTACTTATTTCGGTTAATAGGAATTGTTTTTCTTTTCTTCTTTTTAGTCTTGTTTTGTTCTACTTAGTCTACTGTCGGATCTTTCACATATCTGATTGCTTTATTTCAATCAATCTCACTTTACAACTCTTAAGAATCGGGATCATATGTCATTCTTTACTAATATAACTTTCTTTCTTTACACATAAGTTTCATTAAATGCACTGTTGCTTGTCTTGCGTTGTCGATCCAATTATATTTTTAAAATTCTACTCTTTATGTTTTTAGTCTTGTCAATTTTGTCAATTTTATAGTTTTACATATTTGTTACGATCATCCTATTTTCTACATGTCAGAGTCTACAGTTTTTCTCATCTCTAATTCTCTTCGTATTGTTTACTGTCTTTCTTTGTGATTTACATTTGCCTTTCATTTCAATTTTTGATACTTTTAAAAGAATCTCATATTTACTAATATTCAACATTTGTTTTATATTTTAATATTGTTCAATACTATTTTTTTAGACTGTTGTGGTTTATAAATAAATTCTTGTTGTTTTTACTGTTATAGGTGATATACCCTATAGACTAATGGAATGCACCGACGGTTACTATAAGTAACAGGGACAATTGTGGCTTGAAGAGTAAGCCAATGCGAGTCAGCTCATAACTCTATTGTCGGACGTAATTCCCACTTCTCTGTACTGTAATTGTCTACTCTTTTGTTAATACATTTTCCTACATTTGTTACCCGTCGTTTTGTTCGTATTTGACCCCTTAAAACCCCACAACACTTATTATTCCATTGCGAAGCACCTATATGATTGCTTCAAACCTATTGCCCTTATGGCAAGCCCCATCCCTTTCTATCATATATGAGATACGTGGTAGAGGATGGTTTTCATATCCAGCTTATTACGTTAAACTCTATCTGATGGTGAGGTTCCAGTTCTGGATATCTAGGAAATGTGGAAAACCTCTTCATCACCATTGCTCCCGGGTCCTCTCTGACCTGGAGTGATATTACGTTATAAATGCGAATGTTCTTATATGTTTTTAGAAGGTTCAAAGTAAACTTCCAGCAAGGGTAGGTATGTGTACAGGAATTAATCCGACAAAGACGTTAGTTGAAGTTACAAACATAGACTTTATTCTGTGAGAACGTGGAGAAAAATACATACATAGTAGGTATACATATACTCATGAAAAATGTACAGTAAGATATATGGAACAGATACGTAAATATGGACAAAGGATGTAGAACTAAGTCCTAACAAAGTGATACAGAGTTACATGTAGAAATAAGACACTGATAGTTTGCTGGGGGGGGGCAAATACCCCTACTAAAGAGGCAGAGGCACTAGGCGCCACACTCATGTGTATTGGTTGCCTGACCCAGAGTAAGAGAGCGATTTTATCCCGGGCCCCTGCCTAAATACTCTAGCCACCTTTCGGTGAAAACCTGCAGCATAGGAGGATAACCCCATTGGACTCATGTCCATCGCAACAACCTGTTAGGTTCCCTTGTATGGGTTTAATAAAAAAAATTGTTTAAAGCAAATTGAATGACAAATAGGCCTTCGGGATAAATAAAATAACCCAATGGGTTGACATGCTGTAAAATCCAACCAACCAACCAACCAACCAACCAACTAACTATTCAATTGGCTTTACTTTCTTTTTTTCTTTTACTCTATATGTATTCACAATGTATTTGTTCACTACTTTCTATGATCTATTTCTTCATTATGTATTTGTGCATTCTGTATTTCTTCTCTGTTTTCTACTTTATATTTCTTCAATCTGCATCTGTTCACTGCTTTCCTCCCCATATTTCTTTGCCTTCTAATTTATATTTTTCTACTATGCATTTATTTATTCCTTTCGAAAATATATTTATATTTATTCAATCTCTATATCTATACTTCTTTCTACACTGCAGAATTGTTCACAAGGTATTTAATTGTTTACAATGTTAGGAAGCGTTTGGTGTAATGGTTAAAGTCATAGGAAATGGACTCGTCGCCCTGAGTTAAAATCCTGGACGTGGTAATTGCATTTCACTTAGCACTAATACCCTTGGGAAAGGTATGAATCCTACTCTTCCCCCAGCTATGGATAAATAGTAGGACAGACTGGGCTCTTTAATCTTGGTTAGGCAACCGGTCTAGGTGAAGGAAAACTCTGAATTCAACCTGTTGAACTCCAATTAAGAAATTGACCTTGTGTCACATCCTGCTCATGCGGAGGGGTTGGTAAATATATATATCATATATTTCAATTGACGTATTCACTGCTTTCTTCTATATATCTGTTCCCAATATATTTGTTCCCTGCTTTATACTTTAAATGTATTTACTCTGTATTTGTTTACTACTTTCTACAATATATCTGTGCACAATGTAGTTTCTCATTATTCCCACAATATTATTCACTGATTTCTACTTTATATTTTGTCACAATTCATTTGTTCACTTTTTCCTAATACATAAATATTCGCAATGATAGAGTTAGAACTGTCACTTAGAACTTCTTAACCTAACTCCTTTATCCACTAGGCTATGTGTCCGGTTGAACAATTTCGTGTGAATTTTGGGAACTAATCTATTAATAATGGAGATTCGCTTCCGGTTTTTGTCTGAAAAAAAAAAAAGTCACTGCTTACGTCACATTACACATAAAATAGAATAAATACACTCAAATTGAACATGCAAGATTAGACAGTCCTCATTGTTTTTTTTAAACAAGTTTTAATAAATACATGACTGGTATTGTATATCTATATATAGTTTGTTTTATTTCAATACATATTTAAAGTTTACATTTGAAATTGTTTTATTTTTTAATCTTTTAATGAATTTGATGATTTTACTTAATTAGGGTACAAACTCGCTGACATTGAATTTTTAACTCGCAACCCCTCAGGCAATATGTTTCAAAAATTTATTTTACATCGCCTGGGGGGCGTTTTTTTATTTTGTACTATTAAAACTAATGTCTTGTTTTACCTAGAATATCTCCCTATGCACTTATGTTTGATTTATTTACCTTGACTCATATTCTTATGAATCTAATCTAGCCTTTTTTTTATTATAGGTTCATCTCTATACTCGGTTTACTTAGGAGATTACTATAGCCTATCATATGAACTGATTCTTTACTATAGCCTATCATATGAACTGATTCTTTAAGGCGTCTTGAAGAAGGCCGGAGGGCACATCGGCCGAAGCGTTGCACAGATAACGATGAAGATGAGGACAATAGTCCGAATAATCCAAATAATACCAATCTGTATCTGTTCTTTACTTTCTACTTTAACATTGTTCACAATATATTTGGTCATTGCTTTCTCGATTATATTTCTTCAAAATGTATTCATTCACTTAATTTCCAATTATTTGACTTTATATATTATTTAAATTTTTCGGACTATTATATTTTTTATTCTTATATAGATAACGCCACGACCGATGTGCTCTTTGGCCTTCTTCATGTGTTTCTTGTCGAACTCTGGAACCCTCTGGTCATTCAAAACGTATTTTATCTATTGTTGTTTGTTTTCTTTTTCTGGGGTTTTCTTTTTCTTGGGTCACAGCCTCTATTCTAATCATGTCCTATCTATCTTTTCGATAAGCTGTGCATAAGCCGAAAAAGGAAAATACTATTTATATATTTCTTACAAGTCACTTTAGTGATCATCTATTTGTCTTCCTATGAAAGAAATTAGTGAAGTTTATTCATCAGTTTTAATTTGATTATTTTTAATGACTTTAAAAGACACCTGTTTGTTTTTTAAGTGATTTTTTCCCTAATTTGTTATTAATTTATTTGGCAAATTTCTTTTGGTCGAATATTGAAATAACGCATCCTATATCCTAGTATTCATATTTTTTATTTTCTGTTCATATCACCATTACTCTCTCTACATTTCTTTTCTTTACTCATTTTTCCTCATATATATATATATATATATATATATATATATATATATATATATATATATATGCCTTTTATGGCTGACTAACAAAAAATATCGATAAACCAGTATTTTAGTTTAGGTAGTTCCTTTATTTACAGCACGGGCCTAGGTGTCTAAGTGTCTTTATTCTATATATATATATATATATATATATATATATATATATATATATATATATATATATACTTTGGTGCGGTACCAAGTTTCTTGGTACAAGGGGATTCTAGGCGGGTCCTAATTCTCTACCCGTAGTTTGTTGTAGAGTTCAGGTTCCGTATGAGAGGTCAATGTTTAATTATTGTAAACAGAGCAAAGTTATTTGGGAATAAAAAAGCCTTAAATACCATGGGTATCGTGGTTACGGACCATTTCCACTAGCGAGTATGCTCACGAGCTTCTTCAGACCACTGATATTTTATTTGTAAATAAATATATCAGTGGTCTGAAGAAGCTCGTGAGCATAAGTGGAAATGGTCCATAACCACGATACCCATGGTATTTAAGGCCTTTTTATTCCCAAATATATATATATATATATATATATATATATATATATATATATATATATATATCCCATCACATAGGGATTTTTTTTGTGTATTTCGTTTATTCTGTTTTTGTGGTGCATCTTGTGAAGGATCAACCAGTTGATTCTAGATTAGTCAATTCGATTCTAATTTAGTTTCTGGGCGATAGTAGGAATGTTGCTTATCTTTGTCTCGGATTTAAGGGGAATCTTTTTATCTACTGTAACAATGTCGTGATTTGTTATTTTCTTTCTTATGTTTGATTTGATGCACTATTTTTTCTTTATTGCGTTTATTTTATTTTGGTGATTTTAATAAAATATACAAAATCTATCGGGTAGATCCAATAATTATTATTCAATGTTTGAATTTTAATTATTTTTGATTTATCCGCCTTTGATGTCCCACATTTCTTTAAAATCATTTTGGGGATATATTTAAAAAAATAAATTGATAGTAGTTCACTCATGAGTAACAACGTTCTCGATGTAATATATCTGCGTTGAATTATTATTAGAGTCACTTTTTTTTTCTTGCAGTGTTCATTCTTTTGTATCGACAAATCTAATTTCAAAACTTTTGCATCTGAGGATGGGGACCTAAAAATAATTATTTTAGGTTTCCTGAAATAGACTATTATGCTTTCAACCTCAATCGTTTTTGTTATTTTTCTAATATATATATATATATATATATATATATATATATATATATTATGTGTGTGTGTGTGTGTGTGTGTGTGTGTTGTGTGTGTGTGTACGGTAGACACAGAGACTGGGACAAAGGACCTAACAGTCATAAAGATAGAAATATAGAAAAAGTGATGAGGATGAGGATGATTATTATGGTATTCGCTGCTACTTGTCAGAAGATTGTTATCTCTCTCATCAGACATATATATATATATATATATATATATATATATATATATATTATGGACTCTCTCGTCGATTTTCGACGCATGAAGTTTCATACACACAATGAACATCCACACAAGTGATTTGTTTATAGTGGTGAAGGCTTGTGTTGGACCATTCACACTTTTTGGCACAATCTATAGGAAAGAATTGGTGCATCAAGGGTTGCCACAAACCCAATCAACGACCGAACTCAGGAATTTTAAATTCAGAGTTATCCCTCTCCTAGACTGGTTACCTACCCAAGGCTGAAGGGCCCAGTCTTCCCTACTATTTAACCCATAGCATATATATATATATATATATATATATATATATATATATATATATATATATATAGCGCGGGCATGTGTACATACAAGTCTCAACTTTTCCTCTTACTTATGGTGCATAGTCAATTGTGATATTTGAAGAATCATTGTGAGTTGCACTCTGTTGTATATTCTGTTGCTCTTTCAAGTGCATAGTCAAAGCAATAGTTAACCTGCATACACCTTGACGCATATTGTGCAGACACTGTTTTCAGGTCAAGGGGATTGGTTTTTGTTGCATGCAGATTTATTCTTCTATGCTCATTAGCTTGTGTGTAATTTTAAACTAGGTTTTTCATGTGAACGCACGAACGCAAATTTACATGCCATGTCGCGTTGTACATCCTTTGATATCGCTTCATAATTCTATTTTCCAAGAGCAAGTTTTGTTTTACAGGAATTACACGTTGTTCTTATATCAGGGCTATGAATAAAGTCAACTCAAACAGATTTCAACCGTATGTTTTTGGATTTTTTCATTTAATCTTATACTAACAAAAATATGTATTCCAAGCAAGAGAATTTAGACGTTTAATTTGAACTTTGCATCCACGAATTAAATAAAAAGTTGAGCAGAACTGAAAAGATCAAAAATAAAATTGTTATAAGAAGATGTGTCTTTTGTACATCTGTTTGTCTGTAAAGATGTCACAATTTCCCGAGTTATTAGTAATCATTATTATTATTATATAAAAGTAAAGGTAAAATCAATGCGAAGTCTATCCCCTTCACTAGCGCTAGACCAAGGAGATTGTTTTAGCATTGAAAGCGCCACACCTACCATCAGCTCCTTACTTTACTGCACAGATCCCTGTGCTACTCATACGCTGAGGCGTGGTATCGAACTAGGAACCTTGTGGTTTCTAGCCGAACGCTCTACCGGCTGAGCTAATCCGGCCCTATTATTTATAGCATGATTATAATGCAAACCTTTTCTTCAGCATGCAAAACAGGTATAAAAGAAATGACTGCTATTAGAGTATTACACTTTTTTATTTATGTTTTATTTTACATAAAGATTTAGATACACCCATGTTCCCGTTAGATAGCCGAAGTTAAGCAGTGACGTGCCTGTTCAATACATAATTTCGTGACCACTTAGGCAACAAGACGTATATTAAGCAACCTGATTTCTTTGTTTAGCAAAATGCCTTGATTTGGCATTAAATGACCCGAAATGTGTTAACATGCCGTAAAATAAAACAAACAAACCAATCCAAAAAGTGTATTCCTTTTATTGAAGCAATTTCATAAAAATCACCTGATACTTGTTTGAAATTATGTAAAGATTAAGAACACACGATGTAGAAGAAAATTCTTAATCTTATCCCACAACATGAAAATTGACTTGTTGATTTATTTTTATTGGATCCTTTCCGTCCCCTAAGAATGATGGCGTAGTGTCCAAAATAAATAAAAAATTATCTGCATCTGCGCAAGTGACTCTGTAGGCCAATTCTTGAGTGACAGTCTTTGGTCAACTTAATACACACAAACTGTGATGCTTTCTGGGGCTGCTGACTTTCTCTCTTTCTGGCTCTGTTTTCTGTCGAGGCTACTCTCCTATCTGCCTCACCCCTCTCTATGCCTTGCTTAACCTTGAGACACCAGACCGCTCTATTTTTTGCTTGTTGAGTCATTTTCTATTTCTAATCCTAGAGAGTATTCTTCAGTTAATAAAATTGTCTTAATTCTTTTAGTTTAGTTTTCTCTTTTATATCCCTGTGAATTCTGTTCCTTTTAAATATGTATATCATTAAATTCGGTTTAATGCCTTTTGCTTTCAAAAACCAAATAACTGCGCAAAGTTAGTGGTCCATCACATTACTCTTATGGCTAAATCAGAAACGACTGCTAAACCAAATTTGAGCATGCCATCAAGGCGTGCACAGGCAGAAGCAGGCGCATGCCCACTAAACCGAATATTGTTACCAATAACCGCACGAACAGTTTCCCTGTGTAACCAGGCTTTAGAGACCTTACTTTTAGGATTACCCTCGTACATCTAGCATAAAAATGGAGTCGCTAACAATCGTGTATATCATGTTTTTCATGGATATTTTTGTTGCTTCAAATTACGCCTCGAGCATGAAAATTTGGGCACCGACCACCATATAACATAGATATTTGAAAATTATGCAGAAACTGACCTACAGAATATAGAATATGATTACCTTTATTTTATCTAGGCGAATGATATTCTATGATTCCTTTTCCAAATAACTCCAAAAACAGCCTGCCCTTAAGCCGTATTATCTTACTGGAATAAATATCTGACATATTTCCCACGGCTATGATTTTTGCCGGCAACGACAATACATTCTTTTTCTATGTATTTGTACACTGATAAAAGAAAGTCTACAGTTTGTTCATGCGCGTGTTCGACAGTTGGTTGGTATTTTGGTTGATTATTTTGTTTTTATGACATCAATTGAGGGTTTAAATAACCAAATTTATTTGTTTTGTATATATGATTTTAGGTGAATAGTTTGTTAGTAATATTTGTTTGGTTTGGTTTAGTAAAAAGGTTTGAAATTACTTCATTAACTTAGTGTGTATCGGTAAATTAGTAGAATTAATAAACTGACCCTGTCTTCCAGCAGTTATATGAGGAAAAAGGTTGGGTGTTTGTCTGCCATAAGAACAATTTGAAGAATACGGTCGGGACAATTATCTAGATACTAGTATTTGACAAGACCAGCCGACTGATTGGTTGGTGCGTCTCTGACCAACTATCTAAGCCAAATAAGGGCCGACAACATTTATTGTGAAGGTACTAGTAAACTGGTATAAAAACGGTAGCGGAGTTTTGCATGTCACAGGGTCGCTTGGTAATTGCTTAACCCCAAACTCCTCTGCTCAGGCATTACTGGTCACGACCCATGGCCAATATCTGGACCCATAACCAACATCTGGACCCATTAAATGTGTGGTCTTACCTCCCACGACCCATGGACAATATCTGGACCCATTAGGTGTGGGGTCTTACCTCCCACGTCCCATGGCCAATATCTGGACCCATTAAGTGTGGGTCTTACCTCCACGACCCATGGCCAATATTTGGACCCATTAAGTTTTAGGGCTTACCTTGCACGACCGATGGCAAATATCTGGACCCATTAAGTGTGGGGTCTTACCTCCCACGACCCATGGCCAATATTTGGACCCATTAAGTGTAGGGTCTTACTTCCCACAAACCCATGGCCAATATTTGGACCCATTAAGTGTGGGGTCCTACCTCCCACGACCCATGGCCATATTTGGACCCATTAAGTCTGGGGTCTTACCTCCCACGACCCATGGCCATATTTGGACCCATTAAGTCTGGGGTCTTACTTCCCACAAACCCATGGCCAATATTTGGACCCATTAAGTGTGGGGTCTTACCTCCCACGACCCATGGCCAATATCTGGACCCATTAAGTGTGGGGTCTTACATCCCACGACCTATGGCCAATATTTGGACTAAGTAAGTGTGGGGTCTTACATCCCACGACCTATGGCCAATATTTGGACCCATTAAGTGTGGGGTCTTACTTCCCACAAACCCATGGCCAATATTTGGACCCATTGAGTGTGGGGTCCTACCTCCCACGACCCATGGCCATATTTGGACCCATTAACTGTGGGGTCTTACCTCCCTGTAGAAGTGTAGTCGGCGTATTTTACTGCCTTCGAAGACTATGCAGTCCGTCAGTTGATATATTTTACTGTTGCAATGCCAAGGTCATTTATGTATCAGTTACACGGAACACACAGTTGAAGGCAAATAGACACAGAAAAACACCACACGAATATATTTGGGTTTGTCATTCTAAGCATTAGGTTTTATTACTCACTCGCTCAGCGTGGATTTTCCGGTAAGAGAAAAATACTATCTTTTTCACGTTAGACGACACTTAACCCCGACCTCGTCTCTACGCCCCGCCCCCAGTCTTGTCGACCTCAAACCTCGAGTCACTCTTTTAATTCCGCTACTAATATCAAGGGGCGGGGGAGGATATATCCGCTTCCAGAATCTATTCCTCATGTAAGTTCTTCCCTTTCTCAGAAAATGTGCTGGCCTCATGACTAGCTGACCGAGAAGCGAGTGCTCTGACCTGACTCACTCAGGGGTCAAATTTCAAAAGGTCACTAGCGCCTCTCTTTCTCCTAAATGCTTTTTTTTTCATTCACTCTTTTCTCTTTCTCTAAAAATTAGGTTCCCATTTTTTTAGATCAAATTTAAATTTATTTTCCCGCTATCATTAAATTACACTGGGAAACTAATACGTTCTCTAAGATTCTTATTAAAACATGAAATCATAAATAAATAACGAACACTATGCATTATTCTATATCTTTATCATTTTTAGTTTTATATCAAATAACAAAAATACAAATCAAAAACAAAACCATTTCAATATCTTAATGTCTGCAAAATGTTAGAAATATAATAAAAAGATAAAACAACAAAAAATCCAAACGTTTTAAAAATATTAAAGTGCTTTTCATCTTTTTTTTTCAAACGATTTCAATAGCGACTCATTCATTTATATTCGATTGTTTGGTGCTACAGAGAAAAATCATTATAGATCTGAAAAGAATGAAAGCAAAAACAGAGATTTTGTCCTTGTAAGCTAGAAATATAATTCCGATATTTTCATATGCTTCACGTCAACTCGATTTAGAATCTTGATTTTTTTTCTCTCCATCGCCAGCGGTTAAGTTGTCTCGGTAGATGTGGATAATCACATATCTACCGAGTCACGTGTTTCGTAGATAGATTAATGGAATTTATGAAATAGATTAAGATATTAAAATTCTGGATATGATCTATGATAGATTTTGCTCTGTCGGAGGGACCCCAGCAGAGGGGTATGACACCCCACCAAAAAAGGGGGTCCTGGGCATGACACTAAAAAAAAGTCATCGGAGTGGCCTAAAGTCGGTATCATCCAGACAACGAGGAGGTTTATCCCCGTTTCACTTGCAGTAGACCGAGAAGATTGTTTTGGGTGTCTGAGGTGGAGCGCCCACCTACCATCAGCTCCTCACTTTACCCCATAGATCCCTGTGATACTCATACGATGAGTTGGCGAAGCCGGAAACTTATGGTTCCCAGTCCAACGCTTTACCAACTGAGCTAAACACCAGTTTTGGAGATAAAAGAAGTGTGGCAAATTTCTTTATTGCTATGAATCTGGAAGACAGTGATAGGAATTGTTAGAATCTTATCATTAAGCCTAATAAAGTAAAGGAAAATCGGCGGGGCGGCCTAAAGTCGGTATCAGCCAGTCAACGAGGGATTCTATACCCTTTTCAATAGCGCTAGACCAAGGAGGTTGTTTTTGCGTCTGAGGTGGAGCGCCACACCTACCATCAGCTCCTTACTTTACTGCACAGATCCCTGTGCTACTCATATGCTGAGTTGGCAAGGACTGGCATCGAACTAGGAACCTTGTGGTTTCTAGCCGAACGCTCTACCGACTGAGCTAACCCTCCGAAAAGGAATAATTTGTGTCAAATGATAGTACATTACTTGTACTAGCAAAATAAAAAGACACCCTCCGGGCGATGTAAACATATTGCCTGAGGGGATGGGAGCTGAAAATTCAATGTCATAGAGTGTGTACCATAAGTATATAAAATCGTCAAATTTATTAAAGGAGTAAAAAAAAAGAAAGAAAGAAAGACAATTTGAAATGGAAACAGTTCCGAGAATTTTAAATATTATGTTAGAATAAAACAATCTATATATAAATATATAACGTCGGGTATCTATTTATTGAAACAATGAGGATTGTCTAACGTTGCATGCTCATATTTTGAGTATATTTATTCTATGTTATGACGTTGGATTGTGTGTTGACGTAAGTAGTGACGCAGTTTTTGTTACAGACAAAAACCGGAAGCGAGTCTCCATTATTAATACATATGAATAATTACTTGTTCTGATAATTGTTTACTTAGATGTATTATTATTAGTTACTTGAGGCCAAAACTATGTGCAAACAAATGACAATTATAAAATAGCAATATTTACTTTAAACCATAAAACTGCGTACATGCTAATTGCGTTAGATAGATAAGCAATTGATATCTTATGACAGTAAATTATTTGTATTAAAATAATTCAATGTTGCTATAATTGTTTATTAAGGGATATTATTAGTTACTTTCAACTGCAAAATAATTAAGTATACACATGTGTTGTACTTTTCCTTATTAAAAGTTATGCGAGAAGATAATACTCAATGGCATCTCTTTTTCTGAGTTTGACACGTACATATCAAAAGAGACGTAACATTCAGTCCAACTCTGAATTAAACAAAATGCTTTATATCCCTTCGCTATTGCACTTATGGCAAGCCCCAACCCTTTTTATAAAATGGGTGCTAGAAGGCGGTAGCTGAGGGTCTTCGTGCCCTGGGAATGACGTTAAACCTCTGGTGAGCGCCCTTCATCACCATTGCTCCCTGGTCCACTCTGACTCGGAGTAGCACCTGCTTGGTTCTATCTATGTGTTTATACAAGAATTAATTATCCATTAAGAATGAGTTTATTTCAAAACTTTGTCGGCATTAAATAACCCACCAAGGTTGATATGCTGTAAACCAAACTAAACTCTTTTAAATTCAAAAATCACTTTCATTCTGTTTAAATGTATATTGTAAAAAATATTAATTTAAAAACTTGTACATTTTTTCAGGTCAGTAAACTTTGAACCACGCATCATTAAGAATCTGTGTTAGGCCTCCAAAATTCGTGGTTCAAACTTAAAAGACCAAAAACGAAAGTTTTTAACGAAAATAACTAGTGCATTATCTTTTATTCATTACTATATCACCACTGAAAACTTCATTAAATTCGGTTAATTTCCAGATTTTTGGTATTTTTTTTCTTTTTTTCGGCGGGGTGACAACACGATGGTGGAATTTAGGTCGAAATAAATTTGACGAACACAAATGGAGATAGAAAGGAGGTTTTTTGTGATTAGAAATTAGTTCAACAGTAACAGATTACTCAAGGTTCCTGTGTTTTGTTTCGCAAAAGGTCCGTATATTCAGAAAGAAAGTAATGCAATAAGGGTTAACAATTAGATATCAAATATTCTACCTGTGTAAGTAGATGTTAAAACTTGAAGCACTGCCATAATTAGTGATTAAATGGAGCGACAATTAGAGGTACTGACAGATTATGAATGGTAATCGTGCCAATATATCTCCTTGCAAGACTTCCGCTACAATATAAAAGAAATCGGCGTCACCTTCAGATGAGCAAACTGTGTCTATCGTGTCTTTGTATGGCATCATTATAGTGGTAATTGTTTCTTTGGGGAGACCATATGGTCAAATTATTTAATCCAGCTTTCTGCTTTAATTCAATACATTGGTTAAATTTACAAACAAAACTGTTGCCTCAAGATTTTTTGCACGTACTTCTTTGATCATTTGATGAATACTCAGAATCTGAGAGGTTGATAAATTTTTATAAGGATTTTCTCAACTTCAGATCGAATACGGTTGATAAGCGTGAAATCTTAGCAGTAGAGATGTAAGAGTTATACATTTGTAGTTTATGATGTTTCTGACACCGCATTTCCTCTGGGAGAGGTGGATGCAGCATTTCATCTATTTCTTTTAGGTACAGGTACATAAGGATATTACTAATGAATTCCAAGTGTAGATTAGTGAAGTAGACTAGAAGTTTGACTGTCATATGCTCTGTGTTACAATGTAAGGAAAAATATTGGGTTGTGAATAGATAAATTTAAACAAAAGCAGACCGCAGCTGGAATAAAGACAAGTTGAAAAAGTTCAAAGTATCGTATGTGTTAGGTATAAAATGTTTTGATGTAGAACCTGGAATTGAAACCGAATTTAAGCAGGACTTACCGAGGTTACCAGAAAGGAGCGACCATCAAAGAGGAGGCAGTCGCTTCAGACGATTCCACCCACACGAGGCGGAACTGGAGTTGGATGTTCAATGATTCCAAATAAAAGTATACTGATTTCTGAATTCACGCTCTCATTTGGTGACTGGGGTTCGAGAAAGCCTTTGCGTGTATGAATAGCGACTGACACATTCAAATATACGAGAATTATTGGATTACAACTAGAACGAAGTATCAAACGCACACCTTTTTTTGTGTGTACATGTAACTTATTTCCACGGATTCGCAAACTAAACGGAGTAAAAAAATCAACAACAGAGGTCTTAAATCTTGCGGTGGGGCGTGTTTTTGTAGTTCTCCTCCACAAATTGACGATGAATCGATTAACAGCATTGCAGTTATAGGTGACTATGCTGCAATAGAAACAACATATTATGTACTAGTTATGTCTATGTTATAGAGTACAAGGGGGGGGGGCTGCATTTCCAAGTGCAGGAACTGTTGGTAACATTCATTATTGATGTCTAGTTACCATAAATTAAAAGAAGGAAATGCCCTAGATAGTATATTGATCTGTTTTATTTGTTTAAATGAATGTTTGTTGGTTTTTTTAGAAAGATTGTGCGTGCTGTAAACATAGAAATATTTTTTCATGATTATGAGATAATTAGCTGGGAAAAGGTCTGGCTGTTGAAAAAATACACTTAAAATGTTTGCTTTTAGTTATATTATTAGTTATTTTGTTTTTATTATGAAAAACTAGTCATTCATTTGCCATAATAAAAGGGACGCAGTTGTATATACAGACTAATTTGTATATATATATATATATATATATATATATGTGTGTGTGTGTGTGTGTGTGTGTGCATGTGTACGTGTGTCCTTGTCTTGTGTGTGTGTGTGTGTGTGTGTGTGCGTGTGTGTGCGTGTGGGGGGTGCAAGTGTTAGTATGCGTTGTAAGAAAATACAAATTTTCAGTTTATTCATATATGAAAGACTGAATAGTAGCGTAGCTTACGTTCGATCGCATCTAATTGTATATATATTTCATATATTAACCATCAACAGGGCAACATTATTATTCTCTGAGTATTGGTGTTTAAATACTATTTATATACAATTAGATTTATTTCCACCTTTAAACACTTAGACACACACATACACAGTAAACGATGCGATTTCAAAACCAAACATTGTTTGAAAACGCTATAGGCGAGAAACTAACAGTTTCCAAGCGCCGTGATTTTATATTTTCACTATGCTACATACATACACGTGCCCCCATAAGCAATCTTTACTTACATATAACAATATCTCTTATTAATATAAACAGAGAGAGAGAGAGAGACAGAGGCATTGCAAAAACGAGTCTAAGAAATACATACTGGGCACCTTTTCTCACTTACTAAAACAAGAAAAACTCTAATTATACAAAATATATTCAATAACACAGTCCGATCAAATGAGATGAATTCACACACTTCAGAATAGTTAAGACATGATTAGTCCCGTGGTAACTATTTACACTAAGA